>JADBJO010003309.1:155469-160469 GCA_016801955.1 Conus betulinus | reverse complement strand
TGATGTCATTCAATAGTGAAGACACAGAGTGATGATGTCATTTAATAGTGAGGACCCAGAGTGATGATGTCATTCAATAGTGAGGACACAGAGTGATGATGTCATTCAATGGTACAGCCAGGCCGCGCCAAATGGTTGCTGGACGGTGCACTAAAGACCCCTACCTTAGGGTCTGATAAAAAAAAAAATCTTGTGAAATCATGCGTTTTGAGCGGTGAACAGACCACAGACAGGCATTGTTTCCAAGACCCTTAGGGGCTGCCACATCGAGTCGTGTTAGACAGGTCCGGTCCGACCCCCTAAGCACCCACTTCCTCCCAGCACCTCCCCCTCACTCCCTTCCTCCCTCATAAACAGACTTTTCAACGATGTATCTTTGTACTGGAACAGTCAAACATTGAAAACAGTCAAACATTGATAACAGTCAAACATTGAAAACAGTCAAACATTGGTTCAAACACCTTGTCACCCTGTCAGATGGGAAACGTTCGAATGGTGGAAAACATTTAACTCCACAATAAACAATAAACCAGGGAGACGCTCACGAGCTATTCATTCAAAACAGAAAAATCCTAAACCATGACATGTGCAGATGAAATACGTTTAGACTGATTCTAAAACAAAAACTGGAGGGGAAAAACACTGTAAATTGCAAACTCGACTTCAGAGACACGCAGACGAAAGATCCCTGAACAATGAAAACAAAGAGTCAAGAACATTTTCATATGCCAGTTACCACACCAAGTAAAGACCAAACCATGACAGTATAGAGATGAAAGAAAATTTTTTTAGTGTGTTTATAAGTCTGTGATGTTACAGGAACTAAAAAACGCGACTGGAGGAGGGGGGGGGGGGGTCAATAACAACAGATTTTTATGTGAATAAGTGGCGCATACCAGTTAAAAGCCGCGCTATGTAGGCAAAACTATTGGTGTGCAATGGAAGGGGGGGGGGGTGGGGGCGAAGGGATTGAGGAAGAAAGCGTGATTCTACAGTTGCCACTAGAATATCACACAGTGACCACTGTTGGCAATACCTCATCACCTGGCAGTCGGGTTCTGCTGGTAGTCATGGTTCCCCTGCTGCCGGTCAGTAATGGAAGACAAAGAAAACAATGCGACGGAAAGTGTGTGTTCCGACAGTGAAGACACTGGGTATCTGGCATCCGGCGATATCTTTTGACGATCGCTGAAACCGTTGACCAGCGCCTGTGATTAACACGGGCACACACACTCCCCCCGCCGTCCCCCTTCCTCCCCAGCGCAAACACGTGCAACACGACTGACTCCTGAACTCTGAACTCTGTGATCCGTGAGTCAAAGACACTGCCAAATGACAGTCACTGAGACACAGACCAAACCACACAGACAGACACAGACAGACAGACAGGTCAAAGAGCTCTGTATGTTGAGAGTGTTGAACGTTGCTCAATGTCACTGCCGAACATGAATCCTTTCAGAAAGGCATCAACTGGCACAGGTGTCGATGACTGGGAAGGAGGGCACCACAGCCCTGGAAGCACGCCAGCAGTTGAGAAGAGTTGCACCTGGATCTGACTGAGGGGGAAACCGATATAAACCTCCCCCAGAATTAATTGCCCAGTTGACGACATGCGTCCGACAAGGAAGGTGGTCGGGACACCCGTCACACAGTGACTGGACTTCTGGGTGCCTCCCCGTTCTGGTGAAGCAGTTTCCAATCCAGGTGAAACACCGAGAGAAAAAAGGCAGTAAACAAAGGGGTCTCCCGGACTCATGACCTGGGTGTGGCCCGGCTCCCTTGAGAGTGCAAAGAGTTAAGGCCCGAATGACTTGGGGGGATGGGGTGTGGGGGGGGGGGGAGGGTTGAGGGTGGAGGGCTTCGTCCTCAAAGACCTCCAACAGATCTTACAGACGTGAGGAAGGCATAACTGTCACGCAAAATACTTTAAACAATGATTCAGCGGTTCCCCAGACGCCGAGAGCTTCGATACAAAGCTCGTGGACGATAAAGACACGTGTGCATGGAAAATAAAGGACGTTTGTATACATGAGATGATGACTTGGCCAACAAAACAATGGTCTGAAATATAAAACATTGTACAAATTGTGCAAATGGTTATAATGACTCAATGATATTGCCAGATACTAAGGGTTTGATAGAAGACAGCTCTAGGTCATCAACAATGCACTCTGAAGTCATTTTCACAATGAACACTTTGAATTAGAATTAAATAACATTTATAGTCTACACCAGTTCTTTTTTTAAAACACAAAATCAGACGAACAAGGTGCACAGGCGAAAATGTACCGTGACTATTCTGACTGATAATGCACCGTCAGGCAGCAGTCATTCAGGGCATGCATCAAACGTCAAGGCCAGGAAGCTGAGCAGCAACACTGGAATATCAAACACAATAACGCAAACAGCAAGAAAATGACAGTGAAAACATTCAACAAGGACTTGTGACATAAAGGCATTACCGGTATTAAGGCACTCATGGTTTGCCAGGGAGTGGCAATCAGACACAGGCCACGCCAGAAAAAAAAAAAATGTACATACAAATACATCAACAAACAAATAAGAAAATAAGTGAATTGAATAAATGAATGAATGAATAATAAATAATAAATAAATAAATAAATAAATACATACATACATACATACATACATACATACATACATACATACATACATACATACATACATACATACAAAAACTAATAATGAATCGATCAATAAATAATTAGATAAGTAAATAAATAATTGAATAAATCAATAGATAAACTGATAAACGAATAAATCAATAAACGAATAAAGAAAAACTGAATACTAGGGCAAGGCATCAACAACACAGACCCTGTGTGTATACTGGAGGAATGTCTGAAATAGTAGGGCCAGGCACCAACAACACAGACCCCTGTGTGCACACTGGAGGACTGTCTGAACGATGACTGGGGGACGCTGGCAGTGTTGTTCACGACACAATCAACCAGGGAAACGAGGTGAGACGTCGGACCGACAGGTACCACCAAACAAAGGCCACACGGCAGACAGTCTGGACTGTAGGCACTAGTGGTCAGCCAGTGAATTCTTTTGACAGTTCCCAGGACCAAAACTCCGGAGAACATTCACAACATTCCGCGCTACTGACAATAGAGCTTTGTATGCTTACATGCATACATATACTAACGATAGAAAAAAAAAAGCAACTGTCGAGCACACACACACACACACACACACACACACACACACACACACACACACACACACACACACACACACACACATACAGAGAGACAGAGACAGAGAGACAGACAGAGACAGAGTGAGACAGCGACAGAGAGACGGAGACACAGAGTTGTGCTTTTGAATCGCATGACGATAGACGATAAATCCCAATTCCAATCAAATGTTGTGTTATTTACACAGTCCACGGCGGCCATTGCAGCCGTGTCTGGAGTGAAGAGTATGGACAGTAGAGAGAAGTGATGGGAGTCACAGGTCACGTGACGGACACGCCTGAAGACTCTTCAGAAATGATCGGCAAAGGCAAGATCTGAGAAAAGTCTCAGGCACCACGACTATGATCTTTATCTGGTATCTTGAGTAAGAGAATAGTCTGCAGATAAGTCCGACATCGTGCTAATGGTCTGCAGAAATGCCTGGAATCATATGAAAATGGTTCGCAGAGTTTTCAGAAAACATTGAAGTCACCAATGATCTGCAGAATTTTTTTTCAAGAGAATAGGTAGCGGCAATTTCTGGAATCTTAGACATTGGATTGGTGTGCAGAACTTTCTGCAATCATAGTCATGAATGATCTGCAGAAATTACCAAATCATTGGCAAGCGTGGGTAGACATGTTTACAATGGTGAAGAGGAAGACGCCGCCTGGACCGCACAGAAGAGGACGGTGCGTGCTGCGGCTTCTGGAATCATGGAATAAGAAGAACATCTCAAACATAATAACGCAGAGTGACAATGTAAGAAATCATGAGCAGAAGAGATATGGGAATCGATATCTGGAAACGGATAACAACCAAGAACTGTGTGCAATATACTGCAAGTAAAGTGTGATTTGAAGGCATTTGTACAATCATGAACATGAAGAAAGTGATGAAGACATACCGGAGACCAAGAGCTATAAACGGATCTGAGACACTTTTTCAATCATGAATGAAATCTGAGACACCTTTTCAATCATGAATGAAATCAGAGTGAAGACATTTTCAAGATCTTGAACAAAACATGAAATAATTCTGGCATCGTGAGCAAAAGAAGAAAAGCGAACGCACGCATCTCTGAAAGTATGAGCTGAAGGGGGTCTGTGATGTGTTGCAGGATACGAGTCCCTCTTTGGAACTAGAAACAGAGAGAAGTGTATATGGATACTTCTGAAATTCAGAGGTCGAGTTCAAGTTAGGAATGGTGCAATGATATAGAATAGTGTAAAAGTGATAAACAACATTGAAAAACGCAATGATTCACGCGTTGCATCATGTGGACGCGAGTGACATTGAGAAACATTGGATCCAGATCAGATAACGAATCATATTCAAAAGATCCACAACATCCATGCAGAAACATTGGATCCAGATCAGATAACGGATCATGTTCAAAGATCCACAACATCCATGCAGGGACAGGACTGAACGTACAATGGCCCCTTCATGCAAATGCATGTACTCAAATTAACATAGAAGCCCTTCCCTCCTCCTTCCACAGCCTCCGCACATGCAACGTACATAAACGCGCGCGCGCGCGCGCGCGCGCGCGCGCACACACACACACACACACACACACACATTCACGCAGAGACAGAGAGAGAGAGAGAGAGAGAGAGAGAGAGAGAGAGATGAGCCAAAAAATACAAAATGAGCCGATGTGCATACGTAAATCCAAAACTAAAAGGAACACTGTTCCTGCCAAAGCAAATCAAAACAAAAATGAAAAAAAAAAGAAAACGGAAAAGATTGATGTCTTTTGAAATCACTCTTTAAACCATCACTAAACTGCAT
>JADBJO010003309.1:147969-150469 GCA_016801955.1 Conus betulinus | reverse complement strand
AAATATAGATTTAACCATGAAAATGATATTTCTTACTGATTTATCATATACTTGTGATTTGCGTATTCATTTTAAATCGCATGGTGTACTCGAATAATCATTGACCAAACCGACAGAAACGACGAGCAGAACAAACTATCTCAAGTACAATACTTTACTGAGGAACGCGAAACAAGATGGGGCAAGGCGAAACAAGATGGGGCAAGGCGAAACAAGATGGGGCAAGGCGAAACAAGATGGGGCAAGAAAAACACATCACTATTGATAAGTGTCTGAAACCCACGTTATTACCAAGGTAAAGTGAAACACGCCAGTTTATCGACGAATGAAATAAACGATCACGTGAGGGGCAATGCTGTCATCAAATGAATATGTCGGACATTACTTCACTGAGGATCTTAATAAACGATCAGCCACGGAATGCAATGCTATTGTCAAAGTAATATGAAGGCATTTCTTCACTCAGAAACGTCATAAACGATTCGACAAAACATGCAATGCTGTTGTCAAAGTAATATTAAATAGCATTGCTTTCCTCAGGAACTTAGTAAACGACGCAGGCAAGTAATACAAGGCTATTGTCAAAGTAATATAAAGACATTACTTCACTCAAGAACGAAATAAACGACCGGGCAAGGAATGCAATGCTATCATGAAAGTAATATGATGACATCACTGCTCTGAAGAATGCAGTCAAAGACATCATGAACAGCATGGGAAAGTGATCCTATAATCACATTAATGTGAATCACTTCACTTTACTGAGGAACACAATCAACGCTGAGAGAAGGCAACCAGTCCTGTTACCAAAGTGACACTGAGTTCATCCCTTTATTGGGAACACAGTAAACGATGTGTGTCATAGACTGCAAGGGACGCATTATAATCATGTGACAAAAATCAAATAGAAAGGCATCATTTTTTTATGAACTCTCTAAATGACGATGGGTAAAAATGCCATTCTACTACCACAGTCATTTGGAGACTACCACTTTATGCATAACACACAAAGAAGCTATGATATCAAAAGAAACTAATCCTAGCCCCAAAGTAACGAGGACATTCACCTTATTCATCTAACCTCAAAGTAACGAGGACATTCGCCTTATTCACCTAACCTCAAAGTAACGAGGACATTCACCTTATTCACCTAACCTCAAAGTAACGAGGACATTCACCTTATTCACCTAACCACAAAGTAACGAGGACATTCACCTTATTCACCTAACCACAAAGTAACGAGGACATTCGCCTTATTCACCTAACCTCAAAGTAACGAGGACATTCGCCTTATTCACCTAACCTCAAAGTAACGAGGACACTCACCTTATTCACCTAACCTCAAAGTACGAGGACATTCGCCTTATTCACCTAACCTCAAAGTAACGAGGACGCTCTCCGTATTCACCTAATCTCAAAGCAATGAAGACATTCACCTCATTCAGAATGCACTAAAAACGACGAGCGGAGGAATCCAAGGCATTTATAACAGAAAATTGAAGGACATCACTTTTCTGACAAACGCCGGAAACGATGATGACAGGAAACTTCTCCTCTTGTCAAAAAATGCGAAGGACGCCACCTTTTTAAAATACTATATTAATCAACCAGCGGAGGAAAATAATCCACTTATGAAAATGATATAGAGGACATTATTCTATTAAGAAATGCATTCAACTATTAGTAGAAAAAAAATATCCATTTATCCAAATAATATGGAGGACATTACTTTATTGACAACAACATTAGACAATTAGCAGAGAAAATGAACCCAAGCGTCAAAGTTATACAGAGGACATCACTTTCCAACGGAACACATTAAACGACCAGCAGATGGAAGTAACCCACTTATCAAAGTAATCTGGAGGACACAACAAAGTGTGCGTGCGTGCGTGCGTGCGCGCGTGCATGCATGCATGCGCCCGCGCGCGCGCGCGCGCGTTTGCATGTGTGTGTGTGTAGTAGTAGTAGTAGTAGTAGTAGTAGTAGTAGTAGTAGTAGTAGAAGTTTAATTTAACGTCTTTTCACAAACTATGTGATATTAGACAAGAAAGTAGAGATAGACAGACAAATAGAGGGAGATAGATAGAGTTTGTTCATGTGTGTGTGTGTGTGTGTGTGTGTGTGTGTGTGTGTGTGTGTGTGTGTGTGTGTGTGTGTGTGTGTGTGTGTGTGTGTGTGCATTTAATTACTTGTGGAGAATGACTGTTTAAAAAATGACATAGTTGTTATTAATCAACTATAACAACAACAGCAACACTACTACTACGACGACGACGACGACGACGACGACTACTACTACTACTACTACTACTACTAATCATCATCATCATCATCATCATCATCATCATCATCATCATCATAACAATAACAACAACAATTATACTGTGATAATTATAACAATGATGTAATAACAATAATAATAATGATGATGATGATGATGATGATGATGATGATGATGATGATGATAACATCGACAAAGCGACTTACAAATGGTTAT
>JADBJO010003309.1:135469-142969 GCA_016801955.1 Conus betulinus | reverse complement strand
GGCCACTTCCTGTCTTCATGTTGAGGTCAGAAAATGGTCTTTGGTCTAGCGGCTTTCATTTTGTTTTGTGAGGTGATTCTGTAGATTTCTTATCGCATCACATCGGTCAAGCTGCAATCCAGTTCTTATCGTTGCCTTGCCTGCCAATGTGTCTGCTCTCTCATTTACTAAAACACCTGCAGTCCTGGGCATATAAGTCTGTCCAGTGGAAGGCTGCACATTAATTCATACTGACCAGGGCTTCCCATTCCACTGTCCACTTGTTGAAGCAGGTTCATGGAGTCAGTCAGTATCATGGCTGGTCGAATTCTGTGTTGGACTGTGGATGAAAGCCAGTGGAGTGCTTGTGTCACTGCCTCCACCTCCATGGCGAGACTTGATGTTGTTCAACTGGATGCACCATTGTCTTCCTGGATTGTTCAACCAGTTTGCTTCACTGTGTGACGCACCCTGACTTACCAATGGCAGACACAACCACCAATGGCAGACACAAACCACCAATGGCAGACACAAATCACCAATGGCAGACACAAACCACCAATGGCAGACACAAACCACCAATGGCAGACACAAACCACCAATGGCAGACACAAATCACCAATGGCAGACACAAACCACCAATGGCAGAGACAAATCACCAAATGCACGTCAACTTGAGATAAGACTTCGAATCGTGCAGGACTCACTGTTTTTACTGTGAACGTAATTATGTGCACTGGTACGTGTGCAGCAATCAAGCGATGCAGGTGTGTAAAGTGGAGAGTACATAGATGTCGATGTTTATGTGTTGGTGTGTGTGTGTGCGTTTGTGTGTGTGTGTGTGCATGTGTGTTGTTGTTGTTGTTGTTACTGTATAACTATGTGATATACCGAATATTTCTTCGCGAGCGCCCGCGTGCATGTGCACATACACACACGCGCGCTCGTGCGCGCGCGCGCAGGTGTTCGTTCACGCGCTCACATGAACACGCACATACACACACATGCGTGTATACCCAAGTACTCAGGCACACATACATATTCATATATATGTACACACACAAGCACACAACCGTGCATGCAGGAATATGCTCACACAAGCCAATAGGTCACACACACACACACACACACACACACACACACACACACACTATCACGGTCAAAATGATTGTGAACTAACGCAACCCCTTTCTGAATGGTGCTATACCAGGTGCTGACACTGGGCATGTTAATATGTTTGACTTTTTAGATTCCTTGCCAGTTGTTTCTCTTGTTAAATTAACGAGTAACCTTTTGCAAAGTCCATTAATAACATTTTATAATCATAATCGTAAGTTAGATTACTTTAGTTATTTTTCTCTAATTTTTCATAGTTACTGTCCTGTAATTCATCTACCCTTTATTTTTGTTCTATGTAACCACTTCGTCCTCTTCTCTTCTTTCATAATAATAGTCTAAAGTCGTAGACACTATGTTATTTAGACGTCTGCAATCACCTATATGTGTGACGAGACGTAAAAACAGAATTCCTTCCTACACACACACACACACACACACACACACACACACTGAATGATAATATAGCACAGACAACGTTTGGTTGGTACCCAACACTGACCAGCGCAAGTCAAACATCTTTTAAATCTTCGCCATGACACCCTCTTCTTAAATTCTCTCATGTTAGTCATTGCTTCAGTTTATCTATCAGCTATAAATCATGCGTAGTGTGGTCTCGAACTTAGGAGATGGGGTGCACGCACTGACGTCTTGATGAAACTGAATCTCATTTATCCATCAGCTGTGAACTGTGGTCTTGAAACGTAGCAGATGAAACTGAAGCTTGTCTTTATTCAGGCATTTTATTACAAACAGCCCCAGGTTTTAATTTCACAAGAGGAATGGGGACAAGCAGGAAGGGATGGGAGTGGATGTCTGGTGCGCTGTGGTGTTGTTGCTCCCCCCCTCCACAAAAAAGGGGAGGAAATGAGCGAGTGGCCATGCGGATCAGTATACCTTTTCTTTTCTGGTTGTTTTCTTCTCTTCTTCCTTCCTCTGTGTGTGTGTGTGTGTGTGTGTGTGTGTGTGTGTGTGTGTGTGTGTGTGTGTGTGTGTGTGTGTGTGTGTGTGTGCTGATGTATGTATGATGTACGAACCATCATTCTACGATTTGGTTCTGAGTCTTATAATCTCTTTATGGGATTACCTCAAGGTTCTCCTCTTTCGCCTGTTTTGTACAATGTTCACACTAAAGGCCTTGAAGATTTCAATAGAAACGGAATTGCTGGAGTGTTGACTCTTGTAGATGACGATCCTGGGCGGGAAATCCATGAGTCTCTCCAGTGGAAGGCTGCACATTACTTAGTGCCATTCTACTCTCCACTTTTTGAAGCAGGTTCAGCGAGTCAGTCAGTATCATGGCTTGTTGAGTTTTAAATTGGTCTGTGGATGAGAGCCAGTGGAGTGTTTGTGTTATTGCTTCTACCTCCATTGTTTTAGACTTGAAGTTGTTCGATCCGCACCACAGGTGATCACAACAGATTATCAATACAACCCCACACCGCAGATCCGCACACCCAGATTATCGCAACAAACCCAGACCACAGATCCGCAGAACGGATTACCACAACGGGATCTGTACTACAGATTAGCGCCGTATATCCGGCCACACTTTAATGAGTTCGTCCAAAGACTCCATCCCAAAGTTCCACCAAGACTAACTTTAGTCACCATGGTAATTCTCACGTGATCTTGCTGATAAACAAACAACGGATGCAGCGGAATGCATAACCTCCTTGACGAAACTATTAATTTCAAGTACCGTGAGGTTTTTTCTTTGGTTGGTTGGTGGGTTGTTTTAATGGGCTGATTGGTCGGCTGGTTGGTTGGTTTTTTTTTTTTTTTTAAAGAAATTTATGACACAAGTTGTATGACGATTGGATACGTCCATTGCTCTTAACTACTTGCACCTCTATGAAAGAAAGTGAACAATTTACGGGCCAGCTTCAGAATCTTTAGTATGTCATGTTGCACGCTAATTTCGACACAAAACATTGTTCGTATCAACCATGGGGCATGGACTTTGAAGAAACAGTGTTTACAGACCTAAGCTTATTGTACCATTATTCTCCTGTGGCTTCGCCATCAGATGTATTCAGTACGACACCCGTAAGGAAAAAGAAAAAACCTGCAATGTGGTCGATACGACCGGTTGCTGTCAGTGGAGCCAACTGTGTTGTCCTTCGACCGAGGTTTGTGCACACAAAGCCCGCTGACTGCCTCTTGCTAGCTGTCATTGGATACGGTGTACGTGTTGTGTCGACAGAGGGAGTGTCGGCATGATCGTTGTGGCACTGGCTGCTCAGGTTACACACAGCACGCTGCCTCCTCGGGGGCCTGGCGGTGTGGCCCGCCCGCCCAGGCTGTGGTGATCAGGTTACTGAATCGATGGTGGTTCTTTCCCTCTGGCAGTCTCTCTGAAATGCCTCAAGGCATTCCGAGCTGTTCATCGCCGGCTTTTGTCACCTGTGTGTGTGTGTGTGTGTGTGTGTGTGTGTGTGTGTGTGTGTGTGTCTCAAGAAAAGAATAGGTAAATGGAGAACCAGATCATGCTACCTGTAATACTAGTTGACTCCCCCCCTCCCCTTTTTTTTGGTTGCTGTTATAATTGGTTATTATTGTTGCTATCATTACCACCACAGCAGCATCGTCATCATTATCAACATTACTATTATAATTATAGTTATAAATATCTAGGGATGTTTTTAACTACGAAATTAAGCTTGAACAGCTGATGGTTGGAAATGTGTAGGAAGGGAAAAAGTGGAGTCACTGAGATATTGAGAGTAATGAGAAGATTGAATTCAACTGAGGGAGCTTTGTTCTGGAAATTATTCGATACCCAGATACAACCAATTCTATCATATGCTTCAGAGGTATGGGGTCCGTTAGACAATGCCCATATGGAAAAGGTCCACATTTATGCAGCAAAACACACAATGCATGTACCACTACATGCATCAAACAAAATGGTTTATGGTGAAAGTGGACGATATCCCCTATTTGAAGGAGCGTATGTTAAATCAGTTAAATAGGCCTACTGTTAAGATTAGTTCAATTACCAACGACCGGAACCTGCAGCCAAACATATAGAATGATCTTGCTACAATATGATTCAGGAAAATTTACTGGGTTTCTTGTGTAAAGAAATACTGACAGAAAATGGTTTTGATATCGTTTGGCTTTTTCAGGGAGTGGGGAATACTGCACAGGTTACTTATAAATTCAACGATCGTTTAATTTGCTCTTACAGACAAAGCTGGCATTCCAGCATGGATGGAAATGTCAAATACGAATGGTATCTCTCATTTAAAAGTAATTTAGAAATGGAAAAATATTTTACAATTGTTACATAAAAAATGGCATAGATACAAAATTCCGAACTAGAACACTTGGCCTCAATGCAAACAAAAAATGGTTGGAAGTATCAGATAATAAAGCATGCCCCATGTGTGTAGAGAGCAACAATGAAGACGAAGCAGACTCCATGAAAACCTTGTTCAGAGATATATGTCCTACCTGATGTGATCGTTGAATTTCTGAAAGAGATTAACATTTTTCATCTGATCTAAGATTTTAGGGAGGAAAGATTTTTAACAAAATTTCTGGTGTGTTTATAGAAGGTATGTTTTAAAGGGTTGTGCGAATTAGTTGTCTGGGTCTTTATTTATAATGACTTGTGAGTTGACTTCAACGCGGTGACAGCGTTGATATGTCGCTTTGTGGTCGGCTGGGCTGTAAGCAACATAACAATACTTTACCTTATCTCTCTCTCTCTCTCTGTCTCTCTCTCTCTCCGTCAGTCACACACACACACACACACACACACACACACACACACACACACACACACACCACGACGTATGCGCGCAGCTATCACACAAATAAGGAAAATCGAAAAGGAAGACAAGTAGACGAGAGAGACAAAAAGCGAAAAAATAAGGGATACCAAAGTGTACCAGAGAGAGAGAGAGAGAGAGAGAGAGAGAGAGAGAGAGAGAGAGAGAGAGAGAGACAGACAGACAGAGACAGAGACAGAGAGAGAGAGAGAGAGAGAGAGAATGAGAGAGAGAGAGAGAGACAGAGACAGAGAGAGACAGAATGAGAGAGAGAGACAGAGAGAGAGAGACAGAGACACAGAGAGAGAGAGAGAGAGAGAGAGAGAGAGAGAGAGAGAGAGAGAGAGAGAGAGAGAGAGCGCGCGGTAAACGACAAGAAAACTTTATTCGAGAAAGATTTTTGGACAAAAGAAATTCATCCCACAAACTTTTCGATTAAAAGTACGGCAGAACATAGAAATAATGGACGGTTTTGATAAAAAGCGAATTTAGCAAAGTGGTTTCGTTCATTCACAAATTCAAGTTTAATAATCCCCCTCTCCTCCTCCTCCATGTTCTCCCTCCCCCACATAATCCCTTCTGCCAATGAAACTTCTCTTCATAGTAGTTTGGGCTGGACGGAAACGTAAGCAAACCGTATGAAGTAAGATCAATACAAGAATAAACAGTATTTTTGCAACAAAAAAAAATCGACTTCTTGTCTATAATGCGTTGTCACTCTGGCAAATGTGTATCTATGAAAAAGTGTGAAAAGAAAAGTGCTCTAAAAAAAAGAAAAACTAGCATAAACCTTGGACTTACAAAACGCGTGAAGCAAAAGGTGTGCAGGCTACACTGGGATGAAGCGGGGGGGGGGGGGTTATCGGTATAAGTATCACGTATAACTATGATCAAGTCCATAGCTTGTGTTCATGCAAACAACAACGGAAAACTGGCAAAACGCTGTGCATATTCTCTTGCTGCTATACATCATGACGACAACATAGGAGGTAAAACTAGATTTTTGTTGATTTTGATGCCTTCTGAAATCATTCGAATGCTAACTTTACTCGTCGACACTGAACCAAATCGAATTTGCACACGAGATTTAATGTTACCGAATCATTAAATGCGCGCTTGTGTTTGTGTGTGTGTGTGTGTGTGTGTGTGTGTGTGTGTGTGTGTGTGTGTGTGTGTGTGTGTGTGTGTGTGTGTGTGCGTGTGTGCGTGCGTGTGTGTGTGTGCATGCATGCGTATGTGTGTGTGTGTGTGTGTGCGCGCGCATTTGGTTCAGTTACACGCGTCTGCTGATGCTTGTTTTTTTTTTTCTTAAATCACCGCCAAGGTAAGTGCACGCTGCTAACAGTTTAAAGCCCAGTTCAATCTGCTGCACACAGCTACACTCATCCACCTGTGCTGCTGTGTTTTTCAGCAGTTCCCCAAGCTCCACGTGTGATTTGCTGGGGTATCACAGTCAACACCACACCAGCAGTGGCCGTGGCGGCGAGTGGCCTAAACATTGATAGGAAATCTCAAACAGGAACATACTTTAAAATGTTAACATTTCTCTAGGAAAAGAGAGCAAAAAAAACCCTAAGACTTTAACAACAGCAAAAAACAACAACAACAAAAAACAAACGACTAACATAACTATACAATGACAGACAAGGAAAAAAGAAGGCGAGGGACACATTGTAATCTCAAACACAACAATATGTGTGACAGAAGAACACTAGTGCTAGCCATGATGGGAAAAGAATGTAAAAAAAAGGAGTCCGAAGAACAAGTGAATCTATATCTTACATTTACTGCAGTATCTTGAAAGAAGTTCCATCGCGTCAGTGAGTGAAGTACTTAAGAATGGTCAAAACGTCTGTGAAGAAGTGGGAGGACAGAACTGACGACACGAAGGAAACAAAGATCCACTCCACTCTCAGTCCCACTTCATCTCCACACGTGGGCCTGGAGGGCTGGCACAATGTCCCGCCTCATAGAGACAGCCTTCCTGACAAGGACACAAGTGACTGACCTCGTTGACCCCACACGGCTTCAGTGTAACCGGGACTAAGTTCACAACACTTAAACACAAAGCAAAACTGCTGTCATTCTACCTGCTGTTAGAATACACCACAGCGATGACTAGATCTTCTCATCTGGCGGATCGGCTAGACGGCTGCGTTTCTGAATAGTGCAACATGCTAAAAAAAATCAAAGGTAAATATTACATCAATGTTAAAGAAATGATGTCATTACTGCACTTCCTTCCGCAATAGCTGGCTGGAGGAAGCCACCAAGTCGTCAACAAGATGGCGATGGGCCGACGACCAGGTCCGCAGGACGGTAATTGACTGTTGTCATCGCCTGATCAGCAGCAGTCAGTCAACTTTGTCTTTCCAGACGCCGCCTTCGTTCATCTTCAGGGTTTCATAGGAGACTGGAATCAACAACAACAACAACAAGTTACTTGCTGTTAAGGGACATTCCAGTGCGTTCCTTTACTGCCCTCAGTCCTATCAGGACTGAGTACACTTTTACATATGCCGCCACGTGGGATCACAATTCCCTCTAACAGGAAAAAGCACAAAGAACATCTGGTGCAACTGCAGTCGTCCTCAAGCATCAAGGTCACAGTGCAGTCCACTCTTCC
>JADBJO010003309.1:122969-125469 GCA_016801955.1 Conus betulinus | reverse complement strand
TTCAGGAGGACAATGTCTACAGTACCCATCCTAAACAATGCAGGTTTCATGGCGTTTCACACAAGTTTAACAACTCAATGTCTGAAATATCCGCAGGGCACACACACACACACACACACACACACACACACACACACACACACACACACACACATACACACACACACACACACACTGACTGACTGACTGACTGACTGAAAAACCATTTACTGTCAGATTAACATTGTTGCACTGACACACACACACACACACACACACACACACACACACACACACACACACACTGGCCCAGTCTCACATACATAGATATACACTCACTGTTTATTACGATGAACACCTCATTCGTACATGAGCAAAGTGCTCGAGTGACAGGTAGCAATTTAGTCGTGTTTCAGGTGGTATTCTGCAACTGGCGTTTAAACAGGTAAGTCTGAACAGCAGACTTGAAAGACAGGAAGAGGTAGGACGCAGTTGGAAAGGCAGCGAATTCCAGACTGTCGCCGCAGACAATGAGAGTGCCAGGGAACCGTGGTGCTTTCGGTTATGTGAGGACATTTGAAAAATTGGGTCAATAAAGGTGGAACGGAGGGAACAGATAGGAATATATATTTCGAAAAGGTCAGACGGACTTATACTGAATCCTGCGCGCGATTTTGAGCCAGTGTAATTTCTTCAAGAGATACCAAAGGATGATGTTGTTTTGGCGCCTTGTGGATAAACGAGCGGCTGAATTTTGAATACGTTTAGTAGCTGGGGTAAGGCCGAGGTACTCCAAGGTGAAGAGCGATACATTAATGTAATTTTGACAGGATGCAGGAAGACACCAACGTATTCGCGGTCCTGTTCTGTAAGGAAAGGTCTGATAGAGCTGATGTGACGGAGTTCAAAGAAAGGATGCTTGGCAGATTTTGGCTATGTGGTGTTTCAGGGTGAGATAAGAGTCATCCTTTCTTGGCAGATTTTGGCTATGAGGTGTTTCAGGGTGAGATAAAGAGTCATCCTTTCTTGGCAGATTTTGGCTATGAGGTGTTTCAGGGTGAGATAAAGAGTCATCCTTTCTTGGCATTTTTTGCTATGAGGTGTTTCAGGGTGAGATGAGAGTCGAGACAGAAGCCAAGGTCACGAGCATACGGCATAAATGAGATGTCATGTCAGTGGAGTGTAGCCCTACTGACGGATGAAGATGGACGTTTCGAGCCCGAGAGTGTTTTATAAACCGGATAGCCTCTGTTTTTATCACTTTTTTAATTTCAGCTTAATATTAGACATCCACTGTTCAGAAATACAATTTTGATTATTTTTGACAGGACTATCATAGTTATCTAGCGTGTCTGAACGTTCAAACCGGGTGTCATCGGCGGACATTTAATGATGAACAGAACGGTTAGTGATCTCAGTCAGGGGCTTTGAGTCCATTCTGAAAGGCACTGGACTTGGCACAGAACCCTGAGAAACGCCAAAATCTGATGACAGTTTACAAGACTGTTTCTCGTTAATAAGGAAGTACTTCTGTCTGTTTGACTGATTCGACCCCACTTGTTTACTGTTTATCGATTTAAACCAGTTTTAGTGCAGTGTCACATATGCCGAAGTTTCTGTTTAGAGTGAAAGGAGAAATTCGTTGTCAGTTGTGTCGAAAGCTGCGGACAGATCGAGGAGAAGAAGAATAGATACGTTGTAAACACAGCATGGCGGGCAGTGCAACACAGAAAAAGTGTGGTTGCACAGCGTAATCGAACTTTGGCTTCAATTTCTTGGTGTCTGTTCTCCTGACTGACCGCTCCAAACAGATGTGGCACTCTGACGAGGATGGCATGGGCTGCCAACCTGGTGACAACAGTCGTGACAGTGTGGTCATTCTGACGAGGATGGCATGGCTTGCCAACCTGGTGACAACAGTCGTGACAGTGTGGTCATTCTGACGAGGATGGCATGGGCTGGGCTGCCAACCTGGTGACAACAGTCGTGGCAGTGTGGTCATTCTGACGAGGATGGCATGGGTAGCTAACCTTGTGACAACAGTCGTGACAGTGTGGTCATTCTGACGAGGATGGCATGGGCTGCCAACCTGGTGACAACAGTCGTGACAGTGTGGTCATTCTGACGAGGATGGTATGGGCTGCCAACCTGGTGACAACAGTCGTGACAGTGTGGTCATTCTGACGAGGATGGCATGGGCTGCTAACCTTGTGACAACAGTCGTGACAGTGTAGTCATTCTGACGAGGATGGCAATGTGTTGCCAACCTGGTGACAACAGTCGTGACAGTGTGGTCATTCTGACGAGGATGGCATGGCTTGCCAACCTGGTGACAACAGTCGTGACAGTGTGGTCATTCTGACGAGGATGGCATGGGCTGCCAACCTGGTGACAACAGTCGTGACAGTGTGGTCATTCTGACGAGGATGGCATGGCTTGCCAACCTGGTAACAACAGTCGTGACAGTGTGGTCATTCTGACGAGGATGGCATGGCTTGCCAACCTGTGACAACACTCGTGA
>JADBJO010003309.1:115469-120469 GCA_016801955.1 Conus betulinus | reverse complement strand
GATGGAATATACCAGTGTGGCTATGTATCACAGGCAAACAGGAAGATGGAATATACCAGTGTGGCTATGTGTCACAGGCAAACAGGACGATGGAATATACCAGTGTGGCTATGTGTCACAAGCAAACAGGAAGAGATGGAATATGCCAGTGTGGCTATGTGTCACAAGCAAACAGGAAGATAGAGAATATACCAGTGTGGCTATGTATCACAAGCAAACAGGAAGATAGAATATATCAGTGTGGCTATGTGTCACAAGCAAACAGGAAGATAGAATATATCAGTGTGGCTATGTGTCACAAGCAAACAGGAAGCTGGAATATACCGGTGTGAGTGTGCATGTCTCGGATGCAAACAGGAAGATGGGATGTGGCAGTGTGAGTGAAAAAAAGACAGCAGATATCTGAGACAAAACAACAGAAGCAGACAGGTGATGGCAAGGAAAGCACAGTGGGGAAGACAAGACAGGACGCAGAGAGAAAGCCAGAACCGAATGAAACAGACCAAGAGAAAAGCAGGAACCAACTGTCGCTCAACCTCCTCACCGTGTCTCCCTGTAGTAGACATCGTCCATCGTCGCCGTAGGCTAGTTTGATCTGGGTGGCTTTGGCGGTGACGGCGTTTGTGTGGTAAATCTCGATCTCGTTCACCAGCATCTTGTGGGGGAAAGTACACCTGGAAGTATCGATGTTTGGCCAACTCGCCTTCACGCACGAACGGGATCCATCCTGTAAAACAAACATGAAAGCTCACTCTTGGCTGTTGTTGCGAAACACACACGTACGCATGCACAAACACACAAGCATGCGTGCACGCACGCACACACGCACGTGCGCGCGCGCGCGCACAATCACACACACACATACACACACACACACACACACACACACACACACACACACACACACACACATGGGACCCATCCTTAATAACGAACATCTTGATTGTTTGTTGTAATACACACAAGCATGGACGTGCGAGCGTACAATAGGAGAGGGAGGAGGGAGACAGGCAGCGAGAGAAAGAGAGGGGGGGGGGGGGGGAGAGGGGAAAAGACACAAACATGCAGGCAGCCACGTGCAAGAAACCACTTTTACGCACACGTGCAGACAGAGTGAGGGGCGGAGAAGAAGCAGAAGAAGAAGAAGAGAAGAGAAGAGAAGAAGAAGAAGAAGAAGAAGAAGAAGAAGAAGAAGAAAGAAGAAGAAGAAGCAGAAAGCAGAAGAAAGAAGAAGAAGAAGCAGAAGCAGAAGCAGAAACAGCAGCAGACGAAAGCAGCAGAAGCAAAAGGGGAAAAGGGACACAGGGGTGAGCCCTACCAGAAGCGCTTTTCCTGCCGTGGAGGGCTGAGGAGAAGGACGGGTCGGAGGCAGAGATCTGACAGTCATAGATGATGGTACTGTGCTCCACACCCAGGGGCACTGACGAGCATGTCACACCTGATAACATCATGGAGGACACGGTGAAAGACAGAAAGAGGGGGGGGGGGGGGGGGGGGATATAGGGAAAGATGATAAAAACAGCGTGCATCGCGGACACTGACATGTCAACGATGAAAAACACATCTCGCCATGAACACCTGAAAAACACATCTCGCCATGAACACCTGAAAAACACATCTTGTCATGAGCAACTGAAAAACACATCTCGCCATGAACACCTGAAAAAACACATCTGTCATGAGCAACTGAAAAACACATCTCGCCATGAACACCTGAAAAACACATCTTGTCATGAGCAACTGAAAAAAAACACATCTCGCCATGAACACCTGAAAAACACATCTTGTCATGAGCAACTGAAAAACACATCTCGCCATGAACACCTGAAAAACACATCTTGTCATGAGCAACTGAAAAACACATCTCGCCATGAACATTTGAAAAACACATCTCGCCATGAACACTTGAAAAACACACATCTCGCCATGAACACCTGAAAAACACATCTCGCCATGAACACCTGAAAAACACATCTCGCCATGAACACCTGAAAAACACATCTCGCCATGAACATGAAAAACACACTGAAAAAAAACATCTCGCCATGAACACCTGAAAAACACATCTCGCCATGAACACTTGAAAAACACATCGCCATGAACATGAAAAACATCGCCGTGAAAAAAAACACACATCTCGCCATGAACATTTGAAAAAACACATCTCGCCGTGAACATTTGAAAAACACATCTCGCCATGAACATTTGAAAAACACATGAACATCACATCTCGCCGTGAACATTTGAAAAACACATCTCGCCATGAACAAAAAAACACATCTCGCCGCCATTTGAAAAACATTCGCCATGAAAAAAACACATCTCGCCATGAACATTTGAAAAACACATCTCGCCGTGAACATTTGAAAAACACATCTCGCCATGAACATTTGAAAAACACATCTCGCCGTGAACAACTGAAAAACACATCTCGCCATGAACATTTGAAAAACACATCTTGTCATGAACAACTGAAAAACACATCTCGCCATGAACAACTGAAAAACACATCTCGCCATGAACACCTGAAAAACACATCTCGCCATGAACTACAAACAACTGGTACTGATGACAGCAGCAATGACAACGATTTTTATTATCCTCATTACTGTTGTCTTTTTAACTCTCTTACCATTTGAACACCTGTATATATGTATATGAATGCCAAAAGTCCTAATTGAGACTTCTTATCACCGCACCACCGATCAAGGGCACCAGATAAAGTGCATGAAATACACGGGTAAAGTAAATGAGAGAGAGAGAGAGGGGGGGGGGGGGAAGATGGGGAAGGAAAAAGACGGGAAAAGGACAGGGGGCGGGAAGGGGGGGGGGTATTGATAAGCACATGCGGAGCGCCTTAGAGAATTCTGAATGGTTTACAATCAAAAAGTTAAATCTTTATCTAGGAAAATCCTGTGTAAGTACACGAACACGACACGTTACACACCACAAGTGACTAACGCCGGTCGCAGCAGTTCTTTGCTTTCCGTCTGGTATTCAGGTAATTAAATTTCAACTCAGCTGCTGAAGGGTAACCACAGTAGCAGCTGTCTTCATCTTCAAAGTGGTAACAGCAGTCGTCATCTTGACAGCAGTAACAGCAGTCGTCATCTTGACAGCAGTAACAGCAGTCGTCATCTTTACAGCGGTAACAGCAGTCGTCATCTTCACAGCAGTAGCAGCAGTCGTCATCTTTACAGCGGTAACAGCAGTCGTCATCTTGACAGCAGTAACAGCAGTCGTCATCTTTACAGCGGTAACAGCAGTCGTCATCTTCACAGCAGTAGCAGCACTCGTCATCTTTACAGCGGTAACAGCAGTCTTCATCTTCACAGCAGTAACAGCAGTCGTCATCTTTACAGCGGTAACAGCAGTCGTCATCTTCACAGCAGTAGCAGCAGTCGTCATCTTTACAGCGGTAACAGCAGTCGTCATCTTCACAGCAGTAGCAGCACTCGTCATCTGCATCGTTGTCTGATGAGGCAAGTCTCAAAGTACGGTACCATGTAACATTGTTTGAGTTCACCGCCTCAGTAGAGTTTTTTTTTCTGTGTGAAATCGGTCTGCTCTTCCCGTAGAGAATTGGTCGCCTCAGCACAACACCACCTGTGCTATTTCTTCTTTTCTTTCCGCCAACAATAAGAGAGAGAGAGAGAGAGAGAGAGAGAGAGAGAGAGAGAGACAGAGAGAGAGAGACAGACAGACAGACAGACAAGACAAGACAAGACAGACAGACAGACAGACGGAGGGAGGGAGGAAGAAGTGGGTTTTTCTGCAATAATTTTCGGCGGAACGGGGGGAGGGGGGCGGGACAAAAGTTTCGTGCCTTGTTCTCTTACATGAGAAAATTGCACGCTGCTAGGGGGATGCCAATACCCAGATCATCTGTCATGGTCCGATGGACAGGCGAGAAGAAGAAAAAAAAAACTGCCCCATGCCAGACTTGAACAAAGTACCTTTGGCGACTGTCCTATCCAAAAGACCACCTTGCCAAGTGAAACGTTGTTAACGATTACAGTAATGGTAGCGACCTTCATCTTTAACACAGCATGGTGAAGGCCACAGGAACTGTTGCTAAAGATTACAGTAACGGTAGCAAGCTTCCTCTTCAACACAATATGACAAAGCCCTTATTGCTTTCTTGCCTACACCAGCAGCAGCAGAAAGCCATATGTTCGTCTTCGTCCAGTGCCAAGACAACCTGAAAGTATTACAGCAGTGACGGGAGTCTTCATCTTCAGCATCGTCTGATGTCAAACAACTGCTAATGTCTTCAACATGGTCTAAATCAATGGAGTACTCAAAGTGTTCTTAACAATAATAGCAGTGGCAGCAGCTATCATCTTTATTGTTGCCCAATGTAATGTGTTCTTAACGATAATAGCAGTAGCCGCAAATGTCATCTTCAACGTCGCCAAATGTGCAAAAAGCCTTCATTTTCCAATGTGAACACATCACCTAAAACACAAGACAGCACAACACTGTAAGATACAATACGATACAGCAAAACTCTCTGCAGCACATCATAATACAACACAACACCACACAACACACTTGTATTAAACATAATACAACTCAAAATGATACAACATAACTCGCTACAGCACATTATCACACAATACAACACAACACCACTCTATACAGCGCATCATAACACAAGATAACAAAATGCAATACCACGCAACACATTGTAGTAAAATCAAAATAGAACTCAAAACAACACGAAATGATGCAGCGCAACACAATATAGCACAACACAAAACCCCACAGTACGGTACAACAAAAACGACACAGCACAGTACAAACAGCACAACACAAAACCCCACAGTACGGTACAACAAAAACGACACAGCACAGTACAAACAGCACAACACACAAAACCCACAGTACGGTACAACAAAAACGACACAGCACAGTACAAACAAACAGCACAACACAAAACCCCACAGTACGGTACAACAAAAACGACACAACACAGTACAAACAGCACAACACAAAAC
>JADBJO010003309.1:105469-112969 GCA_016801955.1 Conus betulinus | reverse complement strand
TGGCTGTGGTTGAAGGGTACGGAGTGACCGGCGTGGGCGCAATGCCACTGAGATGACAGCAAGGAAGAGAAAAGAAAAACAGAAAAAAGAAAGAAAGAAAGAAGAAAAAGAGAAAGAAAAGAAAGAAAAACAAACAAGTCTTAAATTCCGAGTCCCTTCACGCCCTGTTCTTGTGGTGACCTCTATTCCGATTTCCTGTCCCAGTATCTTACCCTGCGCCGTCAGTGACAATACAGTGGACCTTTTACACTGCGCCGTCAGCAACAATATAGAGGACTTTTTACACTGCGCAGTCAGTGACAATATAGAGGACTTTTTACACTGCGCCGTCAGTGACAATATAGAGGACTATGCAGAGCAGTGACAATATAGAGCGCTATGCAGTCAGTGACAATATAGAGGACTTTTTACACTACGTAGTCAGTGACAATATAGAGGACTTTTTTACACTGCGCCGTCAGTGACAATATAGAGGACTATGCAGAGCAGTGACAATATAGAGGACTTTTTACACTGCGCAGTCAGTGACAATATAGAGGACTTTTTACACTGCACCGTCAGTGACAATATAGAGGACTTTTTACACTGCGCAGTCAGTGACAATATAGAGGACTTTTTACACTGCGCAGTCAGTGACAATATAGAGGACTTTTTACACTGCGCAGTCAGTGACAATATAGAGGACTTTTTACACTGCGCAGTCAGTGACAATATAAAGGACTTTTTACATCATGCAGTCAGTGACAGTATGGCAGATTTCACACACTACGCAGTCAGTGTGGCAGACGTCTCCAACTATGCAGTCAAAGACAGTATGGCAGACTTCTCACACTATGCAGTCAGTGTGGCAGACTTCTCACACTGTGCAGTCAGTGTGGCAGACTTCTCACACTATGCAGTCAGTGACAGTGTGGCAGACTTCTCACACTATGCAGTCAGTGTGGCAGACTTCTCACACTGTGCAGTCAGTGTGGCAGACTTCTCACACTATGCAGTCAGTGTGGCAGACTTCTCACACTATTCAGTCAGTGACAGTGTGGCAGACTTCACACACTATGCAGTCAGTGACAATGAGGCAGACTTCTCACACTATACAGTCAGTGACAGTGGCAGACTTCTCACACTATGCAGTCAGTGACAGTATAGCAGACTTCTCACACTGCAGTTAGTGACAGTATGGCAGACTTCTCACACTGCAGTCAGTGAAAATGAGGCAGACTTCTCACACTGCAGTCAGTGACAATGAGGCAGACTTCTCACACTATGCAGTCAGTGACAGTATAGCAGACTTCTCACACACTGCAGTCAGTGACAGTATGGCAGACTTCTCACACTGCAGTCAGTGACAGTGTGGCAGACTTCTCACACTGCAGTCAGTGACAGTGTGGCAGACTTCTCACACTGCAGTCAGTGACAATAAGGCAGACTTCTCACACTGCAGTCAGTGACAATGAGGCAGACTTCTCACACTGCAGTCAGTGACAGTGGCAGACTTCTCACACTATGCAGTCAGTGACAGTATGGCAGACTTCTCACACTGCAGTCAGTGACAGTATGGCAGACTTCTCACACTGCAGTCAGTGACAGTGTGGCAGACTTCTCACACTGCAGTCAGTGACAGTGTGGCAGACTTCTCACACTGAAGTCAGTGACAATGAGGCAGACTTCTCACACTGCAGTCAGTGACAATGAGGCAGACTTCTCACACTGCAGTCAGTGACAGTATGGCAGACTTCTCACATTGCAGTCAGTGACAGTATGGCAGACTTCTCACACTGCAGTCAGTGAAAGTTAGGCAGACTTCTCACACTATGCAGTCAGTGACAGTATGGCAGACTTCTCACACTGCAGTCATTGACAGTGTGGCAGACTTCTCACACTGCAGTCAGTGACAGTATGGCAGACTTCTCACACTATGCAGTCAGTGACAGTATGGCAGACTTCTCACACTATGCAGTCAGTGACAGTATGGCAGACTTCTCACACTGCAGTCGGTGACAGTATGGCAGACGTCTTACATTTCAGTCAGTGACAGCATAAAGGGCTCTTTTCAAACCACAAAATCAGTGACAACCTAAAAGAAGTTCTTAAAAAACAGAGAGTCAGTGACAATTCAAGATATAAAAGACTTCTTACAGAATCAATAGCAGTATAAACCATAAAGGACTTAGACGGTATCGTCAGCGACAGTATAAAGATTTCCGTGGAGGCATCAAGTCTGCGATACTTTAAAGATCTCTGTGACAGCGCAGAGTAGCTGTAAAGGGTTTATCAGACAGCAGAATCAGAGACAGAGCAAAGCATTTCCTGACAGCGTAAACTATGAAGGACTTCTTAGACAGCAGAATGAGTGGCAGCATAAAGGACTTCTTCCACAGCACACAATCAGTGACCGTCTAAACAATAAAGCACTAAAGGATTTCTTCGTACTGAATCAATGGCAGAACAAAGGGCTTTTAGACAGGACACATTCAATGATCATGGAAAGAACTTCATAGACAGCGCAAAGACAGTGATAAATAGAGTACTTCAAAGACAGCACAGTCAAAGACAAAACAGAGAACTATGGACAATGCAGTGAGTGCAGGAAGTGCTTTGACTATCAAGAACTTCCTAATCGTCTGCGCAGTCAATGACAGAATAAAGGCATTAATCGAAGAAGGCTCTGGGTCATTAGATGCATACAACACTTTCATAACAGTCGGTAGAGAATCGGTGACAAAAGACTTCTTTATAAACAAGGCGGATTTGCGAAAGTATAAAGGAATTCTTAATAAACTATGCATTTTCATTGACAATCTGCAGGACTTCAAAGACAAAGCCATGTCCCTGGCAACATCCAAGGACCTCATATACACAAATCATTCAGTGACAGTACTAATGACCTTAAACATAAACAGGGCACAGTCGGTGACAGTACAAAGGACTTCATAAGAGACATACAAAGTTATTGACAACATGAATTACGTCACCATAGACAAGGCACAGTCGGTGATAATACAAAGGACTTCATAAGAGACATACAAAGTTATTGACAACATGAATTACTTCACCACAGACAAGGCACAGTCGGTGATAATACACAGGACTTCATCAAAGACAACACTGAGTTATTGACGAAACTAATGACTTCATTATAGATAGTCAGTGATAATATCACGGACTTCCTAGCAGATAAAATAGTGACAATATAAACGACTTCATCACAGACTATGCAATCACACACACACACACACACACACACACACACACACACACACACACACACACGTACACACACACACACACACACACACACACACACACACACACACACACACACACACACACACACACAAAGCACCTACCCAGTGGAGTTGGCGTTAGCCGTGATGTTGAAGACAGGAGCCTCAGAGCCGTCACGTTCCACATGGACAGGCAGGTTGAGGATGGCGATGTAGTCAGCCTCCTTCAGGCCTAGGCTGACCGTGACGTTGGCGCCATCAACCGCCAAAGGACAGTCCGCCATCTGGATGTCAACCTCCAGGTAAATGGCGTCATCGTCTGTGGCCTGATCTTCACAGCGATGAGACATACCTGGTGGAAACACGTTATGTTATGATTACGTCAGCTTTAGCATCTGGTATAAACAACCGTGTTTCGCACAATCCATACTTCCCCTCATTGCAGTCCCCTTTCCCCTCCTTCACTCTCTTTTAGTTAAAGAGAGAGAGAGAGAGAGAGAGAGAGAGAGAGAGAGAGAGAGAGAGAGAGACAGAACAGAATTTTTATTCGAAGCATAACAAATGTCACTAAATTTGTCAAATGGAGGAAAACTCAGTTGGGTTTCAAAAGTTCGTGATGTTCTGAATAGTCATGATTTCTGTTATGTATGAGAAAACCCAAGGTCTAGGATGAACAAATCATTTATAAGAGTGTTCAAATAAAGACTAATTAACTGCAGGTAGCAAAACTGGAATTGTCATATGAATAACAGAGGCAGATTAATAAACTATAGAAAATTCGAGGCATCTCATGATCTGGAACCATAGGCCTATGTACGTTTGGATTTGGACAGAATTATTCGGAACATGCTAGTAAAATTTAGATTTGGGATTTCTGATTTATCAATGCACAGTTCAAGATATAAAAGAAAGAGTGAACGTGTAATGAAATGCCAATTGTGTAGATCTGCTACAGATGATGAAATTCACGTTGGTTTTTGTTGTCCTGCTTTTGACGATGTAAACAGTATAATATACTAGTCACATAAAGTTAAGCACAGGCCTTTGCACACAGGGGTTTGATTCATCCCTTCAAAAAACATTGTTTTTTTTGTTATGCCGCAACCAATGATGGAATCTCACACAGCAGTGTGTAATCAGCCTGTGTCAACTGGTAGTGCGCACGGGGGTCTTGGTGACCTCTCGTTACCGCGCGGGATAAAAAAGGCAAAGTTGCGTTAACTGTGCCTGTTTTGCATCAAGCTTGCTGGCGACACAAGATGTGTAAAATGAAAAATTCTTTTTTTTCCGTGCAAGAGCAGTCTCTCTCAAGTGAGTTTTATGCCCCTTCTTTTGGCTGTTTAAGCGCGGGGTTGGTTACTGTCAGCCCTTTTCTCACCATGCCACCACGAAGAAAAAACTTAGCACCTTTGACAAAACCTGGGCGATTGCGTGGATACAAGATGGCATTGCAAAGGCTGAAGTGGCGCGACGACTTGGTGTGCATCATTCAGTTATTGTTAGACTGAATCAGCGTTTTAGGGCGACCAACAGCGTTGAAGAGAGGCCACGGTCAGGTCGGCCTAGGCAGACTACTCCCAGAGAAGATCGTTTCATCGAGAGGCAGGCCCTATTGCAGCGGGATACCACTTCCACCAGCATCCAAAGGCAGGTTCATATGGCAAATAACACCATCCTCAGCCGTCAAGCCATACGAAACCGTCTTCACCACTTCGGCCTCAGATCACGTCGCCCAGCTGTTCGACCACGACTGCTAGCAGCCCATAGGCTGGCTCGCCGAGCTTTCTGCCATCGTCATGTGAGATGGAACCAACAACAGTGGTCCCAGGTCCTCTTTTTCAGATGAGTCGCGGTTTAGTCTTGAACACAATGACGGCCGAACTAGAGTTTGGAGGCGTGTTGGTGAACGTTACATTGATGCAGCTGTTCGCCAGACCAGGGCCTTTGGGGGAGGATCTGTTATGGTATGGGGTGCCTTCAGCCTCCACCACAAGACACCACTCTACCATATTGATGGAAACCTCACAGGCATCCGCTATCGGGATGAAATCCTGGCGCCTTTCGTTGTTCCGACCATGCAACGGATAGGACCCATGGCAGTCTTCCAAGACGACAATGCTCGGCCACATAGGGCCCGGGTGGCCGAAAACTTCATTGTGCAGGCCGGCATCAACAGGATGATCTTCCCGGCGTATAGTCCCGACCTCAATCCCATCGAGCATATGTGGGATGAGTTGGGGAGACGTGTGAAGGAGAACCATCCACCTCCCAGAGACCGCCAGGATCTCTTCCAAATGCTGCAACTGGAATGGCAGAGAATCCCTCAGAGGGTCATCAGAACACTGGTCAACTCGATGAGGAGTCGCTGCGTGGAATGTCTCGCCAATGGCGGTGGCCACACCCACTATTGAAATGATTTTGTGAACTGAACAGATTTTGCGAACTTTGATTTCGACCCATCCTCTGTTTAATTGTCTGTAAATCAACAACCGTTCATTCGATCCCAATGAAATTCAATGTACGTTGGAACAAGATAATGAATTAAATCTGTTCCCAATTTCAAAATCGTGGCTTTTATATTTTGGAAATTATGCGGGTACATGTAAGTCTTTAAAAGAAGGGAAATTGCTGCATCGTGAATCGTTAAATTACTAGTTATATGAATGTTATTAATTAAGTCTATAAATGTTTGAATGTTATGATTCTCTTTCTTTCTCGAAATTCTATTATCTTTCCTTAAAAGGTGGTAAGCTGTTTTCAGTCTTACATTTGATCTAGTTCTCATGGTCATGTCGGGATGACAGTGCCATTCACAGTTATATCATATATTCGTTCACATTGGTCACATCGCTTCAAATGGGACGTTGGTCTTTTTTAATAAAATTCTGTTCTGTTCTGTTGAGAAAGAAAAAGACAGAGGGGGAAGAGACTGACAGACAGAGGCACAGAGAAGGAGACAGAGAGACAGACACAGACAGATAGAGACAGAGACAAACAGAGAGAGATGGACTGTGTCGGATCTTACTACGATGAACATCTTCGCTACTCCCACTACCCCCCCCCCCCCCCCCCCCCCTCCCCCCCTCCCCCCTCCCCCCGCCTTGTAGCCACACAGCCAATTGCATCCCTCCTCTCCCTCACCAGCTCTCCCTTTCATCTTCTCCCTCCTGTGTGTGTCTGTCTTGCAAAATGCACTGACCACACAGCAGCCATTCGAACAGCTCACCTCCTCTCTCTCTCTCTCTCTCTCTCTCTGTCTCTCTCTCCTCTGTGTGTGTGTGTGTGTGTGTGTGTGTGTGTGTGTGTGTGTGTGTGGTGGTGTGTGTGTGTGTGTGTGTGTGTGTGTGTGTGTGTGTGTGTGTGTGTGTGTGTGTGTGTGGTGTGTGTGTGTGTGTGTGTGTGTGTGTGTGTGTGTGTGTGTGTGTGTGGTGTGTGTGTGTGTGTGTGTGTGTGTGTGTGTGTGTGTGCGTGCGTGAGTGCGTGCGTGCGTGCGTGTGTGCGCGCGCGCGCGCGCGCGTGTGTGTGTGTGTGTGTGTGTGTGTGTGTTTAGGCAGGGACAGGATGGTGAGAAGAGATCAATGTCTGAAACCATAGTATCAAAGTGACGGGGTGCAATGTCAACTAATATTTCTACAAGTCTGCCTGAACTGAAAATTGCGGAGCGCTGGAACAGCCCGGTCGGACCCACCGAGATGCTGGCAATCGTTCCCAGTAGCCCAATGGTGGATTCTTATTACTCAGGTATGGAGATTTTTCACACCTCAGAAAGTAAAGGATAACACAAACGCATCGAGCAAATTGTCATCATCAAAATCGACCATGTAAGGACAGAGCAAAATGTTCATGTCGTCGTGTTCCCGTTGACGCGCTTCCCTTCCCCCTTCCCTCTGATCCTTCTTCCCTGCCTCAACAACTTTGGCACGTATACAACATAACATGACACAAGTCGGAAACACACACGCGGTCGATCATGCACGGGCAAAGGCTATATGCAGGCAGTAGGCCGCCCCCCCCGTTGAACAGTGGACCACAAGAAGCTGGTATACATGGGTTACCTGAGCGGGCAGCCCAACTGGCTGAACAAGTCTATCGCCATGTAATGGTCAGTGACCGGCGCGAGTGAACGTGATCCCTACCAAGGCGAATAGTCGGCAAACAAGGCAATACGCCAAGTCTGTCTCCTCTCCGTCTCTGAGTAAAACTAGCCCAGTCCAGCCTTCACCTGTAAAGCTGGTCTTTCAGTCTGTAACAGCCGACTGTTCTGAATACAACACTA
>JADBJO010003309.1:52969-90469 GCA_016801955.1 Conus betulinus | reverse complement strand
CAACAGTTAGTCGTTATGGTACATTCTCTCTCTCTCTCTCTCTCTCTTCTCTCTCTCTCTCTCTCTCTCTCTCTCTCTCTCTCTCTCTTCTTTTTTGGTTTGTCCTTCAAATGCACGAATACCCAAACTCGAAGCATTCCGCACATATACGTCCTCCTCAGTATCACTCCACCCTGTTGCCCAATATACCTACTCTCTCTCATTCTCTCTCTCCCATGAACAATTACATGCACGCACTCCCCCTTCCCTCCCACCCATCCAACCCCCCCCCCCCCCACACACACACACACATACACACACTCCTGCACATCCTCCTCACTCTCTCAAACCCTCTTCCTCCCTCATTGTCAGCCGTCTCCCTCTGTCTATCCCCCCTTCCTCCCTATCCCCACTCCTTCTCTCCCTCTCTTTGTTCCCCTCTCTCCTTATCCCACCCCCCTTCTACAGTACCTTAGTCTCATTCATCATCATCATCATCATCATCATTACCACCACTGCTGTACTACTGCTGCTGCTGCTGCTCCTCCTCCTCCTCCTACTACTACTACTACTATCCTGGGCTAGAATCTGAGCTTTAAGCGCTTGACAACAGACGCTCTCCTGGACACAGCGGGCTGCCTACCTTTAGGATCTTGACGCTGCAGACAGACAGTCCGGGAGAGGACACGGATATGTTAACGGTGTAGGGCACTATGTCTCCAGGCACAGTTTTGATCAGCACATTATAACCGGCAAAGTAGCCCAGAGGCACGTCTCCTGCTGACGCCTTCAGCACGACCACGTGGGGAGCCAGGCCCTGTAAGGTCAAAGACAGACGGTGATGTATGATTCCACGCACGTTCTTGAATGTTATTTGTTACCCTAGCTTTGACCGGACTGGCTTTCGTTTGGAAAGGGGCATATAAACGAAACTATCATGTCAACACATTGTGTGCTCAATGAAAACATTTGAAAAAAGGTAACGTCATCATTTTCTGATTGCGTTGATCTAAAGGATCTCACTTTGCGTGCGTAGAATTGACATCATGAGGTAACACGTCTTGAAAAAGGAAGGGGTATGCAATAACAGAAGAAAAAACAAACAAAAATTGATCAGCAAAAAATGTGTTTCAATTTGATGTGACCCATCCACACAACTCCCCCTCCAAATGTTGTCCATTTCACACACACACACACACACACACACCACACACACACACACACACACACACACACACACACACACACGCCTGCGCACGCACCCGCTCATGCACACACGCAGGCATGCCACACACGAGCACGAGCACACACACACACATACACACACACACACACTTACGCATACACGCGTGCGCGCACGTACACACACACACACGCACGCACGCACGCGCGCGCACGTACGCACACACACACATTCTATATTTGTGTCTCTGTGTGTTGGTATGTGTAGAAAGGGATAAAGATGGTGGGGAAGAAGGGTGCCTGTATTTCCGCATAAGCTACAGAAAACTGTATAATTATTATCTAAGCCCTCACGGTATCCGTCTGAACTAAACAATATTGCAGACTCTATCAATTCTTGCCCATCCACGCTGCTGATATATAAGACGATTAATGTCTCTTAACATACTATGCCAATAAATGTCTAGAAAACAGACAATATGAACTAATATCCACCCAAAACCATGCAAAGCAATATCCACGAAAAAAAGACCCTTTGAATTAATGTCCGGAAATAGACTGTAAACATGTACAGACAAAGTGTCAGATTAAAGACAATATGAATTAGTGTTCAGATTAAAGACTTCATGAATTAGTGTTCAGATTTAAGACTTCATGAATTAGTGTTCAGATTAAAGACTTCATGATTTAGTGTTCAGATTAAAGACTTCATGAATTAGTGTTCAGATTAAAGACTTCATGATTTATGTTCAGATAACAGACTTCATGATTTAATGTTCAGATTACAGACTTCATCAATAACTGATCAGATTACAGACTATACGAATTGTCGTTCAGATCAAACTCCATGAACAATGCGTAGTACACACACTATATATAAAGTAATGTCTGGATGACAAGAGTACATAATATTTCATGTTGCTGCTGCTACTCCGACTACTGGTATTATTGCTGCTACTGCTACTACTACTACCACTACAACTACTACTACTGGTGCTACTGCTACTGATGTTGCTATCATATTACTAGTGCTACTGTTACTGCAGCAACTACTTATTACTGCTGCTGCAGCTGCTGTTACTGCTGCCACTGTTACTGCTGCTGCCACTACTACTACTACTGACAATGCTGCTGCTGCTGCTGCTGCCGCTATTACTACTACTGATAATGCTGCTGCTGCTGTTGCTGCTGCTGCCGCTGTTACTACTACTACTGATAATGCTGCTGCTGTCGCTGTTACTAATACTGATAATGCTGCTGCTGCTACTACTACTACTGATAATGCTGATGATGTTACTACTACTACTACTGATAATGCTGCTGCTGCTGCTGCTACTACTACTACTGATAATGCTGCTGCTGCTGCTACTACTACTACTGATAATGCTGCTGCTGCTACTACTACTACTACTGATAATGCTGCTGCTGCTGCTGCTACTACTACTGATAATGCTGCTGCTGCTATTACTACTACTACTGATATTGCTGCTGCTGCTACTACTACTACTGATAATGCTGCTGCTGCTGCTGCTGCTACTACTACTACTGATAATGCTGCTGCTGCTGCTACTACTACTGATAATGCTGCTGCTGCTGCTACTGATAATGCTGCTGCTACTACTACTACTACTACTACTACTGATAATGCTGCTGCTTCTACTACTGATAATGCTGATGCTGTTACTACTACTACTACTACTACTGATAATGCTGCTGCTGCTGCTACTATTACTACTACTACTACTACTGATAATGCTGCTGCTGCTGCTACTACTACTGATAATGCTGCTGCTGCTGCTACTACTACTACTACTGATAATGCTGCTGCTACTGTTGCTATATCTGCTCCTGCTACACACCTACCGCCGCTGCTATCTCAGCAGCTATCAGTGCGCTCTCACTTCTACTAACACTGCTACTATGTTATTTGTGTGTGTGTGTGGGAGGGGGGTCCTTCTCGCACACATCTCCACCCATTGAAGAGCGCTCCAGTGCTTGTTGAACACATGCGGGACACTCACCCTGTTGGTCAGGTCGTCCCTGGCCCAGCCCCGGATCTGGCCCACCCACATCCTGTAGGGGGAGAACATGACGCCCACGGAGGGCCACAGCTCCGTGCCATTGGTCAGCCCCCCCCGTCCGCCTGCAGCCTGAAGCCCCACCTTGAACACGATCTGGTCCGCCTCCGTGCTGTTCTCCCAGGTCGCGGTTGCACAGCGAAAGCACGTTCACCACGCCACGGTCGTAGACGCTTTCGGATCTGCGTCAGGATGTGTGGCGGTTAGCCTCTCTCTGTCTGTCTGTCTCTCTGTCTGTCTGTCTGTCTCTCTCTCTCTCTCTTTCTCTCTCTCCCAAGGTTGGCAGAATAGAATTGGCGAGTACTGAAATGGCTGACGGAAATTAATACTCTATCTTTGTAAAATTAAGAGTCTCTCTCTCTCTCTCTCTGTGTGTGTGTGTGTGTGTGTGTGTGTGTGTGTGTGTGTGTGTGTGTGTGTGTACGCGGCCGGGTCTCTATCTTTGTCCGTTCTCTCCATGTATGCAAATGTATACATCTATGTGTGCGGCTGTAACTGTGTGTATGAATTGTGTGTGAAGGATGAGAATTGCTTCTCGTAGGCGTGCGCCGGTGTTTGCATGTGTGTGTGTGTGTGGTGTGTGGTGGTGTGGTGTGGTGTGGTGTGGTGGTGTGGTGTGGTGTGGTGTGGTGTGTGTGTGTGTGTGTGTGTGTGTGTGTGTGTGCCTGTGTCCCTGTGTCTGCATGTATCAGAGAGAGAGACGGGGGGGAGGGGAGGGCGGAAAACACAAAGAGAGAGAGAGAGAGAGAGAGAGAGAGAGAGAGAGACTGAGACAGCGAGAGGGAGAGGTAAAGAGAGAGACACAGATATATAGAGAGAGGGACAGAAAAAGAGACACAGGGAGAGAGAGAGAGACAGAAAAGACAGAGAGAAAGACAGGAACAGAGAGAGGAGAGATTCGCGTTGCTTGCATGCGTAGGGCTTATATTTAGGGAAAACAAGGGAAAACAATAAGAAAAATGAAGAAAAAAAAATTGGAAATGCTTTCACGTGTTTCTTATTCCGTAATACTATGTTTCCAAGCAGGTAGTGTGTGTCGACAGACGTGTCAGGCAGACGGAAAGATGTGAAACACACCAGTACATCATGATCCCTTCATGAAATGCAGTGCAGAATGCACACCTCTGACGGAAAGATGAGAAACACACCAGTACATCATGATCCCTTCATAAAATGCAGTGCAGAATGCACACTGCTGACGGAAAGATGAGAAACACACCAGTACATCATGATCCCTTCATAAAATGCAGTGCAGAATGCACACTGCTGACGGAAAGATGTGAAACACACCAGTACATCATGATCCCTTCATAAAATGCAGTGCAGAATGCACACTGCTGACGGAAAGATGTGAAACACACCAGTACATCATGATCCCTTCATAAAATGCAGTGCGGAATGCACACTAAAACCACTCACGCGAAAGTCAAAAACACACATTGTTCTTGAGGAATACAGAAAGGACATGTTTTTGCCGGCACCTGCTCAATGACTAGAGTCCTTAAGAAAAAGCATATTTCAACAGAATTTGTAAAGTATTAAAAGTGGAACTGCTCAAGAACAACGACTGGGATTTGTGGTATTAGAACACGCGAGTTTTGACCTGAATTACAAGTATAATCATGAAGTTACGAATTAAAAGAATCCCAGGAAGTCGTACTTTTTTTTTACACTAAAGGTTACGGCCAAAGACTCGTTACCGCTGATCGACAGAAAGAGTTAACAGAAGATCATACGATTTCAGCACAAAAGCCCAGGACGCGCTTGAACAAAATCTTGACAGTATGGCGAAATCCCAGGTTTAAAGAAATGTGGTTAGAAATACCGGGGATGTTCAATCCTAGATACAGTGCCTGACACACATATTCCACATAAAACATACATACTCATTACATATACAAAAGTATAGATACGTTTAAAAATCTGAACCGTAGCTAAATTCGTAAAAACAAAACAGCTCCCCCTCCCCTATCCCCTTAAAAATGTCCGATGTCCCATCTGCTGAAGTGTCTGAGCATCAAAGCAAGCCTTCTTACCTATTCAAATGTTCCTACCGCCCACACGTTTGTTGTAGTGGACAAATCTTTTGAACTTAATGACAAGCTCACATGCGACTCCACGCTCATGCTACCATTGTCTTTTTGATAAAAAGGACAGACAAGCACTGACGTCGTGGTGAGGTTGAACGTAAAAAGGACAGACAAGCACTAACGTCGTGGTGAAGTTGAACGATGAGGTGTATTGGACGGACTCATTGACGGCGGCTGCCACGAAGCATGGCAAGTTGCGTCCCACCGAGGTCACCTGCACCTTGCATAAGGACACCTGCGGGTCGCCTGTACTACTGTTGGGCATCAGAGCCTCAACATCGAACGGAGAGTAGACAGTGTTTCGCTTGGTGGTGATGGTAAACATGAACTGGCCGGCTCCACCGATGCGCAGGTTCTCTCCTCCCACCATGGCTAGTAACCAGTCTGGGGTCATATCATCCTGCGCACGTGACACACGCACACATCTGATAGGCAGCCTTTGCAGACAGGTATGGGTATCAATGTATTTCAAAGTACCGTAGCACCTAGAATTAGATTACCTTTAATCGCCAGACGTTCCCATGCTACTTGTTTTGCGAGTTCTGTTTTCTTTCTCCCCTCCTATCATTCTAAGTTCACTTCTCAGTCTGTACTGATGGTTGCCACAATGAAATGAGATCAGTGAAGATATATATATATGTATATATATATATATATATATATATGTGTGTGTGTGTGTGTGTGTGTGTGTGTGTGTGTGTGTGTGTGTGTGTGTGCGTGCGTGCGTGCGCGCGCGCGTGTGTGCGTGCGTGCGTGCTGCGTGCGTGTGTGTGTGTGTGTGTGTGTGTGTGTGTGTGTGTGTGTGTGTGTGTGTGTGTGTGTGAGAGAGAGAGAGAGAGAGAGAGAGAGAGAGAGAGAGAGAGAGAGAGAGAGTGAATATATGAATAGTGGCGGACAGCGAGTGCAACTAACAACAATTCATTCGTCATTACAACAATGACTTGGCAAAGATAAAAGGTGTATGTGTGTGACCATCTTCTGAGACTTCTTCACAATATCAGGTGTGACAGCCCTTACATGCCCCCTGCGGTCGGCTGGTTTGTAAAGAAGATGAACTGAATGTAAAGCAATTCCCGTTTTCTGCCTGCGTGTCACAATGACCATGCCGATCTATGAGCATGATCGCTGCACTCTTTCCGCACGTTTAAAGCAAGTCCTGCATCCACTGACTACCAAGGCTGTTCAAGAGTCCAGTGTTGGAATTTTCCAAACCAAATTTGTGCTTATGTTTGACGTTATCAGCGAGTCTGCTCTCACAACACAGTCTGATCGTCAAAAACACGTGACGTCACTACTCACCGTGATGTTGGGCAAGTGACGTCATTGTCCACCTCCAGTTTGAGCGTGGCGACCTGCAGCCGGATGTCGTCCACGATCAGGCCCACGATGACGTCATGTGTGGATCCGGGCGTGGCCTGGTTGTGGTTGGTGGCCTTCACCAAGAACTGCATGCGCACCTTATCGGGGTCGATGGCGTTGGGATCGGTGAGGTTGTAGGGCTGCCAGCCCCAGGGGCCCACGTTGCTGAAGGTGCCCATGTCCAAGTAGATCCTGTCCGTGAAGATGGGGCTGCCGCGGGACAAGTAGGAGCATATGGGGTTCGATTCCATGCAGGCCAGGTTGGCGCCCTTGCTTACCACGGACAGCGAGCATAGCTGTGAGGCAGAAGATGACAGTCTGTGAAATTGCACACCTACATACACACACGAACACACGCGCGCTAGAAAAAAAAAATGGAAAGCTATTCAAATTTTGTAACTTCACGTGTACTTTTTTATGCGTTAATTTCAGTGTCTTCCCGTGTTCCTTTACTCCCGTGATGCATGTACCCTCTGTCCCGGCTCTGCATCATACGCACATCAAAGAATTATACTGCCGACTGCCGATATGTCAGTGTCTGCAGTCCACACGGAGCTAGAGCTAATACAGCATTGCTGCGGTGTCACTTCGGTGAGGTTCAGTGGTGCCTGTTCTGAGTCAAACTACTCAGGACACCGCGTGGTTTTAGTCCCACACGAGGGACAGGAATCGTTCAGTCGCCAAGCCAGCGTCAGTGAACGTAGCCCTATGGACAGAGACCATTGTCAGTGAACGTAGCCCTATGGACAGAGACCATTGTCAGTGAACGTAGCCCTATGGACAGAGACCATTGTCAGTGAACGTAGCCCTATGGACAGAGATCAGCGCCTCCGTCTAATGACCACGCCTAAGACCTTGCTGTCGCTGAAGACTCTGACATAAGCCAAACGAAAGTATGGGCGTTGAAAGTAAATCGAAACCGAGGTCACCACTGATGTTTTCTATGATGATGAACGAGGATGATGCTACAGTGTACATGACAGTCTTTCATGACATGTCCCAGCGACAGTCAAGCCTGAAAGAAACAGAGGTCTGCAGGCTAGAAAATCTGAATACCCAGTTTGCTTGTCCCACACAGCCCAACAGCTGAACCGAAGCTAGGAGCCGACTGGGGTGGAAAAAGTTCCAACAAATGTAGGTGTCTGGTGTCTGAACCCACAACCCCCTAGCCAGCAACCCGCGACACTGACCAGCACAATCTTCACATACGCTATGCCAAGTGCGAAAAGTTATTTTCATTTTCAACAGTGATTTCACAAACTGGGTGATAGAGTGCAAACACTTTATTCCATCAGGTCGTTAAACTCCGCCTTTTCAACATTTTTAGATAAGTAGGATGACAAACTACGGAAGCAAAGCTTACAACAGACAAAATCGGATTTTTAAAAAAAAAAAAAAACGAACCATTAGCACAAATACCTCGTGCTAAAATGCTAACAACATATAACACATGCAAACAAAACTTCAGTTTGATGTATGCAAAATATGGACGCTTTGACGCCAACAGATTAAAGAAGGCACAGTAGATCCTATCCTTTCACGATAAAGAAAAGCAGAACGTTTTTCACCGATGACATCCACAAAACTGACACCCACCTGTTCAGAACACAGATCACTGGCTGCAGTTTTACCTGAAACACGGCAGCGTCGTCGACGAAGGGTGCCAGAATATCCACAGCGTACCTGCCAGTCGTATCCTCTGGGAAGGTGGTGATGTCTATGTTAATCAACAACGGACCCACCTTGGACACCTTGGTGGAGCCTTCCGTGGTGACTTGCAAGCTAGGGTTGACCTGTAAAGGAGAGAGCATGCATTTGTGGAGCCGTGTAAGGGGTAAAAAAAGGATGAAATGATTAGCAGGACTGGTAAGGGAAAGAGGGTGTTATCTGGGAGGCCACTTAAAGGAAAGCGGGTGAAAGTTGTGAGGCCTCGTGAGGGAAGGAGGATTTTATTTGTGAAGCTGTGTAGGGAAAAAGGATATGTAAGAGAAAGGCCGTGTGGAGCGGGTAGGGTGTATATGTGCGGCTATGTATGGGGAGACTATGTTACAGTGACGTCCCATAAGGGACAGAAGATGTATTTGTGAGGACATATAACGGTGAAATCGTGTAACTGTGGGGCACTGTAAGGGACAGGAGATACTTTTTCGACGTCCTGAAAACGATAAGAGACATACTGGAAGACTACGCATGGAGAACAGGACGTACGTATGAGGCCCTGCAAGGGAGACAGGAGTGTTTTCGGTGCCCTTCAAGAAACAGAGGGTACGTTTGTGAGGCCTTGTAAGGGGGACAGGATTGATAATATATTTGCGAGGCTCTATGAGGGGCAGAAAATAAATATTTGAGGCCATTTACAGAAGAGAAGGCGTATTTGAGGGGCGCTGTAAGCGACAGGGGATGCATTAGTATGGCCATTTGAGGGGGAAAGGATTTCTTTTTTAAGACTCGCCGAGGAACAGCTGTGACTCCCAGTCTCTGGAAGAGAGGGTGTGTTTGTTTTGTATTTGTTGGGCCCTGTAAGGGAGAGAGAGTGTATTTGTTGGGCCCTGTAGGGAGAGAGAGAGTGTATTTGTTGGGCCCTGTAAGGGAGAGAGAGTGTATTTGTTGGGCCCTGTAAGGGAGAGAGAGAGTTATTTGTTGGGCCCTGTAAGGGAGAGAGAGTTATTTGTTGGGCCCTGTAAGGGAGAGAGAGTGTATTTGTTGGGCCCTGTAAGGGAGAGAGAGTGTATTTGTTGGGCCCTGTAAGGGAGAGAGAGTGTGTATTTGTTGGGCCCTGTAAGGGAGAGAGAGTGTATTTGTTGGGGCCCTGTAAGGGAGAGAGAGTGTATTTGTTGGGCCCTGTGTAAGGGAGAGAGAGTTTATTTGTTGGGCCCTGTAAGGGAGAGAGAGTGTATTTTGTTGGGCCCTGTAAGGGAGAGAGAGTGTATTTGTTATGCTCTGTAAGGAGAGAGGGATATATTTGTAAGGTCCTAAAATGGAGAGAAGGTGTATTTGTTAGGGCCTGTAAGGGAGAGAAGAGGGTGTTTTGTTAGGCCCATAAGGGAGAGAGAGGGCGCATTTGTTCCCTGTAAGGGAGAGAGAGTGTATTTGTTGGGCCCTGTGTAAGGGAGAAGAGAGTTATTTGTTGGGCCCTGTAAGGGAGAAAGAGTTATTTGTTGGGCCCTGTAAGGGAGAGAGAGTGTATTTGTTAGGCCCTGTAAGGGAGAGAGAGAGTGTATTTGTTGTTGGGCCCTTTAAGGAGAGAGAGTGTATTTGTTGGGCCCTGTGAGGGAGAGAGAGTGTATTTGTTGGGCCCTGTAAGGGAGAGAGAGAGGGTGTATTTGTTAGGGCCTGTAAGGCAGAGAGGGTGCATTTGTTAGGCCTGTAAGGGAAAGAGGGTGTATTTGTTAGGGCCTGTAAGGCAGAGAGGGTGTATTTGTTTGGGGCCTGTAAGGCAGGAGAGGGTGCATTTTGTATTTGTTAGGGCCTGTAAGGCAGAGAGGGTGTATTTGTTAGGGCCTGTAAGGCAGAGAGGGTGTATTTGTTAGGGCCTGTAAGGCAGAGAGGGTGTGTATTGTTAGGGCCCTGTAAGGCAGAGAGGGTGCATTTGTTAGGGCCTGAAATGGAGTGAGGGTGTATTTGTTAGGCCTTGTAAAGGGAGAGAGGGTGTATTTGTTAGGTTTTGAAGAGAATAGGAATGTATTCGGTTGATGATCCGTGGAATGACTTTTGTGGGAACGTCAGTCAGACTGAATATGCTAGATCGTCCTTCGCCGTAAGGCTGCCGTACACTCAATAGTTGTTGGCTGTACGGCTGGGAGTGTGTCCGACTGTCCTTTATTGTCGACCATGATATGCCCGATAGCTACCACAGAATGGTAGTATTCCTGACTGTTCCTCGCCACGTAGGCTACGTATGTCCGAGAGTCCTGCGTCGTGCTGTTTTAAATATGTCCGATAGTTCGCTGTGCGGTTGTGCTTTCTCGGTGGTGTTTGGACATATGGCAGCAGTCCACCTGACAGTCTTCTGCAGTATGGCTGTAGTGACCCCCGATAGTTTCTTTGTTCTTCCGCTTTGGAATGTCCAATGGTCCTTCGCTGTTATGAGCCCAATAGTCTTTTTGCTTTTTGGTTATTACATGTCCGGTAGTCCTTTGCTGTTAGTTGTAGTAAAACAATGCTGCCATTGTCCTGTCTTCATGAGAAAGGTCCAAAGAATATGGCAATGGAGCTATCTACAAGCGACATTTTCAAAGAATAATGCTCACTGGGCTTGTTACTAGATCCAAACACACACACGTGCACACACACACACACACATGCCCACACACATGGGAGCCGGAATAGCTCAGTTGGTAGAGCGCCTGACTCGCAATCTTGGTGATCCTGGGGTTGCGGGTTCGAACCTCCGCCGGGGCGTTTCGGTAGCAGGGGATTTTTCCTCGGAGTTAACATTGGTTCTGACTCCATTTCCCATACAGTCCTTCGAATGAGACTATAACCGAGGTTCCGTGTGTGAACGCACGCATAACATCTTGCACACACGTAAAATCCCATCACCAACATTCGGAAGAGTAGGCCAGTTTGGCCGTTGGTATGGATGACACACGTTACACATAGCATGCACCCTGAGTGAGAAGTGGAAAGAATGAAGGAAGTAAGGAAAATGAGTGAACGATATTGAACGATACTGACTGGATGACACGGGAAACGACTGAATGAAGCGCCAGCTGCCAGCTCTTCAGTCGGCACTACCCAGTAGGCAGCCCGTTGTGTAAACGAGTGTTGATTGTAAAGCGCTTAGAGCTTGGCGTCTAGCCGAGAATAGACGCTATATAAGTATTCATCATCATCATCATCATCAAACAAAACTCACCGTCGAGGGTGCGTAGGCAGTCGCCGTGACGACGATTATACCCGTCCAGATCTTGGATGAGCCAATCTCCACAGCACATGCGACGTTGAATGTCTCACCCACCAGGGCCACATCATTGTTCATCTGAACCAGGAACTCCACCGTAATGCGGTTCATGTGCGCCGAATTGTCGGTCTCTCGAGCACCTGCCAGACATCACGTGCGCCTTTAGCTTCACACAATAAAATCTCCTTTTTCATTTGTACACTATCATTCACAGTATACTAAGGACGCTTTTTTAAGTTTTTTTTCAGTGATTTTCTGTTCATCGATGTGTCTCCTCTTCTCAACGTTCTCCTGTAGAACGGAACCCCTTTGACAGACGTTGGGGTTGAGTAAAACATTTCGCAAATTTTAGGATTCTTCTATCAAAACAGCTGGGCACCAACCATTAGTTGACCAGCAGAACCCGCTCCACGTCACGTATACATCCGTCAGCTGCCGGGATTCTGTGACGTCCACCTGCGCATCCAGATGCCTTCCTTACTGCCCAGTGGAAACTCGTCACACATTCCAGTGTTGCTCACCCTCCACCCTGACCTCCAGCACCGACAGCACTAGAAGAGCTACGCTCCAAGCGTTTAATGATCAAGTCTACTTTTCCTCATGGAGTCTGGCCTCCCCCGTTTGCCAGTTAAGATTTCTTTTCCAGTTGGTGATTTCCGATAGGTCTTTTCAGTAATTTCAGTACAAGAGAGTTTACGGCCAATCATAAAATCCAACAGATTTATTAATGTTTTAAAGAGACTGATGAGAAACCAAAAGACGGAGTTTAAACAGTCTAGTTTCTAATTGAGCTTCTCTCCCTTTAAAAATCGCTTTCGTCTTCGGCAGAAGCAAAATTATCATTTTCTTTAAGAGCTAGAGGTCAACAAGGATAAACCCCCCCCCCCCCCCCCCCCCCCCCCCCCCCCCCCCCCCCCCCCCCCCCCCCCCCCCCTTGTTATTTTCAAACCATTGTTTTCTCCCGTGCAGCAGAGACGCTGGCGTCCCTTGGCCGGCAAGAAGAGCCGTTGGGTTTGTTAGTCTTTCATCATCTGGATCTCGCGATCACACCAATGTATGCGTTTTTGCTGATTATGTATATATCATTCATTAGTTGACATTATACAGTAACGCACTGCGCTTGACAGATTTAGTAATGCTGTGTGCCATTCCTTTCTTTAGCTCCCACGAGGAGGCGCTGTGTTCACCTGCGTCTGTAGGCATGTCTGTTTCCAAAATGACGCAAAAATCATAATAGCGATTTTTACTGACACTTAGTGGAAATTAAAGATGGAATGTACCCCGATGACGAACCAGTTAAAATAAGTGCAGATCTATGGCGGGATCTTGGCGAGGATTTATGATGTCGAACTAGATCTGGGGCGGACCTATGGAGGGATCTTGGGCGATGATTTATTATGTCGATCTGGCTATGGAGCGGATCCAGGATCCGTTCAGCTTGGTGGTGGAGGTCTGCGCACTTCCCAGTGTCTCAATATGTTTAGTTTTTTTTCTGTTTGTTTAGTTGTTGTTTTTTTCAATTTGACATACTAATTTCGGCGGGCAATGAAGACTGGAATAATGAGTCACTTTGATTACCTCCTCAACAATTTTCCCACCATCAAGGTAAAAATCGTTTGTTTGGTTTTTTTTTTCCCTTAAAAAAATCAAATTGTAATCAAATAATTTGAGAAAAATTACAGATACACCAAAAAAGACAGTGCGCAAAGATTTCAATTCATGACACACACCTGTAGGACAAAAAAAAACATAAGTTACAACAATATAAGTGAAAACAGAAGAAGAAGATAAAAAATATATATGTATATATATTTTGGACCACCTTCCTTCCCCCTTCCGCTGAGCCCTCCCCCCCCCCTTCCCCCATCCACCCACCCCCACCCCCACCCCACCCTTTTCCCCGCGCTCTCCTCTTTTGTATGGCGTTTGAGGGGGCATGCATCAAAATGTTTTATTTCTATTTGTATTTTTGCATGTGGGAGACGTCGTTTCACGGAATGTTGGCGTTGGTGGGGTGGGTGGACGGGGGTCCACGGCGGTGGGTTGGGGAGGGAGTATGGAAGGAAAAAGAGAACAGTTCGCGGATGTGAGAGCATCTGTGAATTGTTTTCAGTAGTTGATGACTGGATGCCTAGCCTCATTCTTGTCACAAAGTCCCCTGAGGAAGACCTGAGGTCGAAATATTGGGAAAAATTTGATGAGTCTGTTGTTTTCATCTTCATTTTATGTGTGTTTATAGGTATATGAAAAACAGTTGACTTACTACGCAAATGGCAAACAATGAAATGACCATTCAATTAAATATAGTTATTTGAAGACATTTTTTCCCTGCTCAACTCAGTTACATCAGATAGAAGCAAATGAAGGTGGGACTATACTATGATTAGAGAGACTAAATGGCTTATAGATGTTTACTTTGGGCCTGAAACATGTCACATGAAAAACCACCAAATTTTCTTCTTTTTTTATTGATTTATCAAATACCTATGAATTCAGTGTTTTTTGCTTAAATTAACTTTTAAAAAGCTTTACAAGGAGTCCACTTGGCAACAAAATCATTATATGCCATATTTTTGCGCGTTATGTACTCTTCAATACGGTATCTGTATTCTAACTTATTAACAATGGCTTGTACAGTAGACATGTTTCCATTTGATTTACAGTGGTACAAGTGTTCTTCAGCAGACATCAAAATGAACTAAGAGATCTAATCAATGCTTATATCTTTATCAGAACCATGAATAACCAGTGGTTCTGTAATTGGTAAATTTGACACCAAATCGTATTTATTTTCACCATCCCGGGCGTGTTACATACTACAACACTGGTGTTCGTCTGGCTTTCCACACTCAAGTTCTTTTCACTTTGACCAGCACGTGAATGGACTTCAGACCAAAAAAGGCTTGTTATTTTTTTCCCTATGATCGTAACTTCGTCATGTGCTTTGGTGACCTTCTGACTGTGCTTCAAGCAACAGTATTTCGTTTTCCATGGCAACCTCACCAGTGTGCTCATAAAACAATAGCACACATACTTCTCACTTTGATAAGTTCATCAATGTGCTTTAGATTTAAGACGCGTAGATGTTTGAGTTCGCTCATATAACATTCTCCGTATGTTTCGGAAAATGGTTTTCGCTTTAGTTGGGATTTTTGTTCGTTCGTTTCACTTTGACAGCTTCATGGCAGTCGATCGGGTCTGTTTTCTTGCTAGCTTTCCTATCCGTTTACTTCTTGATAAAAGACTGACAGACTGGTGGAGTGTTGCCTGAATTTTTTCATTGATAACGTGTTGCGCGCGCGCGCGCGCGCGCCCACACACACACACACACACACACACACACACTCTCTCTCTTTCACACACACACACACACACACACACACACACACACACACGCACACACACACGCACGCACGCACGCACGCACGCACACACCCACCCACCCACACACACAGTTTTGTTAATTGTGTTCCGCCTTCCCTGTCCCGCCACCCCCATACCCACCCCCCCCCCTATTCTTTCTTTCCTGTTCCGTCACTCAAGCGGATCTTCAACATTCGATCGGCGTTATCATTTGGAGGATTGGGTGAGGGGTGAGGTTGGGGGGGTGTAGAAGGGCGGGAAAAAGAGGAATTTTTGTTTGTTTGTTTGTTTTTAATTCTTATCAACTGTCCGAGCCCTGTATTCATCCACTTCGTGAATAATAAACCCGCTTTCAACGCTAGAAGTGAGCATTGTCCTCACTGTGGACTAAAAAACAAAAAAAAAAAAAAGTTTTTTTTCTAACTAGTTAGACTGGTACAGCAGCAAATATCGGCGCCACAATGGGCCCGGATACCGCTCACGGTGCTTTAGCACCCTTCCAGCCCCGCCACCGGCCTGACTATTGATTAACTTATGGAACCGGGATCGATCGCAAACGATCGCGTTCGCGTGCCGTGTTGTGGGCTTGGGGACGGCAATGGGATGGCAGGGGCGTGACGAGGGATTATTGTTGTACAGCTCGCACTGGCGTCCGGCTTGCTGCCTGCTGGTATTTCTTTTCCTTTTTTTTTTTTTTTTTTTTTTTTTTTTTTTTTTTTTTTTTTTTTTTTTTTTTTTTTTTCTTTTTCTTTCTTCTTCCAAGTTGACGTAGAAAATACTGACATTAATACATTTCACAACTAGAAGAACGAAAGAGCGAAAGATGGAGGAAAACAGAAACAAAAACGAAAAGGAAGAAAAGAAGGAAGGGAGAAACGAACAAAGAAAAAAAAATGAAACGCAGAAAGGGGGGGGGGGGGGTAGAGAAAGGAAGGAAGGAAGGATGGGGTGAAAAAAAACACAAGAATAGAAAATCAGTTTCAAAAGGTGAGAATGTTGGGGCAGGTCGACTTGCTCTGTGTGACAACGCGCCATACCATAACTGTCAAAGAAGACAGAGAGATGATAAATGGACTAGCTCAGACAAAGCTTTCCAAAACACTTCAGCCACCATGCTATGCAGTTCAACAGGGCTGCCAGTGAACACAAACAATCGGGCGCAAATGCTGTGCAAACCGGCTGCCTTTGTCAAATACGACACCGAAAACCATCAACGCATCTCTCTCTCTCTCTCTCTCTCTCTCTCTCTCTCTCTCTCTCTCTCTCTCTCAGGACTTTCTACGATAGTTCTGATTTCATAACGTCAATCAACACTTCCATTCAGCCATTTGGATCTTCTTTACTAGTTCTCTCCCCTGCGGTCTTTCAATGTACAAACTATAATTTACCTCCTCAAATGTCGGCCTCAGACAAAGCAAGGCCATTTGTACATGTAAGCGATCATTACGGGAGTAGAGAAAAGCTGTGTTGCTGAAATGTTTTCAACCGTCTCATTTGTTCAATAAACGGTCGTCCGAGTCGGTGGTCGTTGTGCTGAATGCGGGCGTCCATGCCCAGCCTACCTTTGTTGATGACCGTGTGCAGTTCCAGGCGGGCACGATCGTTGCCCCAGGTGTTCTTCTCCTGGTGGAACGTGGCCACGTGCTCCTCGGGGATGAACCCGCACTTGTAGTTCTCTCCCGTGTCCACCACCTGAGCACACAGTCTCCCTGTCACACCTTTGAGGGCGTCATGAGGCTATGTCGGAAAAAAACAGTACAGCTCTACCACAGTCTTTCTGATGCGTCGAGGGGAGACAGATATCCGCCCCATTTTGAATCTCCTGTCCTACCCTATCTTCCACAACTACTGGTTCCTCCTGTAAAGTATCATGTCGGCTCTGTGAAAGTCTTACAGTGCGATCATAAACTTCATCACGATTAGGCAGAAGATAATTCACTCAAAAAGAATGATCTGACTTAAATCTGCCTTTGTTTTTCTCCTCAAACAAAGAAAAACACTGGACATCCTAACCCACTTACGCCTACTTAAATGACAGGGCTCAGTATGTGCTGCTTAATGGCAAAACCTCTTCTACAGTCTGTCAGAAATGGAGTCCCACAAGGTTCTGTGTTAGGTCCCCTCCTATTCTGCACTTCCATCAATGGTTTACCTTTAACTATATCAGATGAGGACGTCATTACTGATTCATTTGCCGATGACTCTCGTCACTCCCGACTAATGGAAGTAGTCTATATACTAAAGAAGCCTTTATTTAGGACAGACCAAATGAAGTGTCAGACTGGAAGAATTCAAACTCACAGTCATACACCCTGCCATAAGAAGATCATCATTTTAGCCACTCGCCAAAAGCACCGACTGACTCCTCTTTGCCCAACACTTCATTTGAACAGTACTTCTATTGAACGAGTAGATGAGCATCGTGTTTTAGGTGTAACGATAGATGAAGAATTGAAATGGCAATCCCATCTCGATAATCTATGAAAGGTCATCTAAAAAAAAAAAAAAAACTTTTCCTGTTCTCTCAACGAAAGCGCTATACCAACAGTACTGCTCTTAAACTTTTCGTCAACGTACACACAGTGTCACATCTCAGTTGCGCTTCAACAAGATGGGATGGGAGTAGCAATACCCACAGAAAGACCGAATTCTCTTCACAGACGTGCAGCTGAACCACTCCTTCCAGTTGCACCTCTAACAAAAGATGAAAAAATGAAAGCACCGAACATATTTCCTCTGAGTAAACAAATTGAACCTAACAATGCATCAGTTATGTCCCAAATTTTGACAAATGCCATGCCATGCTATACTGATGCCCTTTTAACGGGACTGAACAGCTGTTCTGGCTCGCAGAAATTCCTCTCTCCCCAGCTCATGCATTGATGAAAACAAAACAAGCCTAGCTTACTCTGGACCATATGTCTGGAACTCGCTTGCACCAAGAGTACAAAATACGAATACCTGAAAACATTTCCAGAAACGTTGACATAAGTATTTCCTGTCTCAATAATTTGATTATTCCATTCAAATCAGTAACGTCTATAAGCAAATTCTCCTGTAAATCATGCATTGAATGCACCGTCTGAACACATGACCTAATTCATTAAACCGTCCTCTGCCACTCCCACTCTCTCTCCACTCCCTCTATCACTCCAGCTACCCACCATCTTTCTCTCTCTCTCTCTCTCTCTCTCTCTCTCTCTCTCTCTCTCTCTCTCTCTCTTTTTTTTTTCCGTTCCGTCTGTTTGACTACCCACTATGCCATTATTGCATTTATGAATAGCCTATGTGTTGCCGTAGAATTACGTGCATTACAGCGTTGTCTTGTTGAATTGCAGTATCATTGAAATACGTGTATATTGAAATGACACTTGCATAACAAGGACAATTTGTAATACTATTCCTCGGCCTAAAATGTTCATCCTTGAGTATCAAAGATCAGTCAGTCAATCTCCCCCCCCCCCCCCCCTCTCTCTCTCTCTCCCTTAGACGCACGCGCGCGTGCGCGCGCGCACGCACACACACTCACACACACACACATACACACACACGCTCGCGCGCGCGCACTCACACTCATACACACATGTACATACAGCGACTCAGATACAGACAGAGACAGACAGAGAGAGAGACAGACAGACAGACAGAGAGACAGAGCTGCCTGACCTTCATGTCGCAGATGGACATGACGTTGGACGTGTTGAGGGCGGCGAAGGCGTCCACACTGAGGCTGATTGACGGTTGGTCAATGTATATGTCCAGTCGGAATATACCCGACGATCCAATCATCATCGTCGGCGGCCCGGTCAGGTTCAAGATCGGTTGGTCATATGTGCCTGAGTCCGGCTGTCCCGAGGATACACATCAATATAATGATTACTTTCCAACCTTTAAAAAAATGATAATTTGATTTTATCCATCCTCAGGTTGTACAGTCAGTTCCAGATCTGTTCTGTTTCACTTCATTTACAAACTGTGGGAGAAAAAGTACCAAGCCACCATATGTAAAGAAATGATTCCCTTGGCACCAAAGTCTGTAAACAGAGCACATTGTCATCTTATGAGATACTAGCGCCCTTCCGTTCTCCTGGATATCCACTGAATGAAAACATTATAGACCAAACAAAACAAATGGCAACAATCTGTGTGTCGGCTTTGACTGAACATAGATGTTTTGTCAATGTGACCACTATGGGCGCCGAGTCTGTGGCACTTACAGAAGGAAGTCCAGAACCAACGAACCACACAAGGTGTGATGCTACCATTGTGAACAGCTCAGTGCTCACATGATATGTTAATGTTCAGCGGCTTGTCAAGACACCTAACCTGAATCACTCCTGAACTGAATCAGGTACCCATTTACTGCTAAGTGGACAGGGAAGGCTACCCATTTACTGCTGGGTGGACAGGGAGGGGCACCCATTTACTGCTGGGTGGACAGGAAGGGGTACCCCCATTACTGCTGGGTGGACAGGGAGGGGTACCCATTTACTGCTGGGTGGACAGGGAGGAGTACCCATTTACTGCTGGGTGGACAGAGAGGGTACCCATTACTGCTGGGTGGACAGGGAGGGGTACCCATTTACTGCTGGGTGGACAGGAAGGGGTACCCATTTACTGCTGGGTGGACAGGAAGGGGTACCCATTTACTGCTGGGTGGACAGGGAGGAGTACCCATTTACTGCTGGGTGGACAGGGAGGAGTACCCATTTGCTGCTGGGTGGACAGAGAGGGGTACCATTTACTGCTGGGTGGACAGAGAGGGGTACCCATTTACTGCTGGGTGGACAGGGAGGGGTACCCATTTACTGCTGGGTGGACAGGGACAGGAAGGGGTACCCATTTACTGCTGGGTGGACAGGGAGGGGTACCCATTTACTGCTGGGTGGACAGGGAGGGGTACCTTTTTACTGCTGGGTGGGACGGGAGTTTTCTAAGCCACAAAAATCCCATCCCACAAGAGGGTGGAAAATATGACCGTTATGTCCACAGCTCTGGCCATTTGATGACGGGCAGTTCAAGTGGGAATGCAGTGTGGTGTGAAGTGGCAATGGAGTGTGGTGTTGTGAAGTGGCAATGGAGTGTGGTGTTGTGAAGTGGGAATGGAGTGTGGTGGTGTGATTGTGAAGTGGCAATGGAGTGTGGTGTGTGTGAAGTGGCAATGGAGTGTGGTGTGTGAAGTGGCAATGGAGTGTGGTGTTATGAAGTGGGAATGGAGTGTGGTGTGAAGTGGCAATGAAGTGTGGTGTGTGAAGTGGCAATGGAGTGTGGTGTTATGAAGTGGCAATGGAGTGTGGTGTTGTGAAGTGGCAATGGAGTGTGGTGTGAAGTGGCAATGGAGTGTGGTGTTGTGAAGTGGCAATGGAGTGTGGTGTGAAGTGGCAATGAGTGTGGTATGAAGTGGGAATGGAGTGTGTGTGTGTGAAGTGGCGAATGGAGTGTGGTGTGAGTGTGGAGTGTGTGTGAAGTGGCAATGGAGTGTGGTGTGAAGTGGCAATGGAGTGTGGTGTTGTGAAGTGGCAATGGAGTGTGGTGTGAAGTGGTAATGGAGTGTGGTGTGAAGTGGGAATGGAGTGGGTGTGTGAAGTGGCAATGGAGTGTGGTGTGAAGTGGCAATGGAGTGTGGTGTGTGAAGTGGCAATGGAGTGTGGTGTGAAGTGGCAATGGAGTGTGTGTGTGAAGTGGCAATGGAGTGTGGTGTGAAGTGGCAATGGAGTGTGGTGTTGTGAAGTGGCAATGGAGTGTGGTGTGAAGTGGCAATGGTGGTGTGAAGTGTGTGTGTTGTGAAGTGGCAATGGAGTGTGGTGTTGTGAAGTGGCAATGGAGTGTGGTGTGAAGTGGCAATGGAGTGTGGTTGTGAAGTGGCAATGGAGTGTGGTGTGAAGTGGCAATGGAGTGTGGTGTTGTGAAGTGGGAATGGAGTGTGGTGTGAAGTGGCAATGAGTGTGTGGTGTTGTGAAGTGGCAATGGAGTGTGGTGTGAAGTGGCAATGGAGTGTGTGTTGTGAAGTGGGCAATGGAGTGTGGTGTGAAGTGGCAATGGAGTGTGGTGTTGTGAAGCGGGAATGGAGTGTGGTGTTTTGAAGTGGGCAATGGAGTGTGGTGTTGTGTGAAGTGGCAATGGACTGTGGTGTGAAGTGGCAATGGAGTGTGGTGTGAAGTGGGAAGTGGCAATGGAGTGTGTGGTGTGAAGTGGGAATGGAGTGTGGTGATGTAAAGTGGGAATGGAGTGTGGTGGTGTGGCAATGGAGTGTGGTGTGTGGGCAATGGAGTGTGGTGTTGTGAAGTGACAATGGAGTGTGGTGTTGGGAAGTGGCAATGGAGTGTGGTGTTGCAGAGGGGGAATGGGATATGATATGTGTGCAGTGTGGTGTTGTAAAGTGGCAATGGAGTGTGGTGTTGCAGAGGGGGAATGGGATATGATTGTGCAGTGTGGTGTTGTAAAGTGACAATAGAGTGTAGTGTTGCAGAGGGGGAATGGGATATATGATATTGTGCAGTGTGGTGTTGTAAAGTGGCAACAGAGTGTGGTGTTGCAGAGGGGGAATGGATATGATATTGTGCAGTGTGGTGTTGTGTTGCTAAGTGCAGCAGCATGGGAGCAAACTTGGATTGAATTCGTGGACACCAAGACCTTTGCTTAGCTCTTGATCTCGGCACTTGTCATTCTCCACCACGCTCATTCCCTCCACAGCTCTCCACTCCGCTCTACGTCAGTAATACTCACGTTATGGAAATTCCTAGTACGACTATTTTCTTTCTTTTTTTGCTTCGTGAAAACAATCATTTTAGTCTGAAAGTGGTAATACGTGGCAGCTTTTGCGCCACCTTTCAGAATGACAAACGAAAAAAAAACAGCAGCCATGAGTAAAAGTAAGTACGTCATTACCACTTCCTCCACTCTCCTTCGCACCTTCAACACTCATTTCCAAGTTCAATTTATGCCTTCCTTCCACATTCATTCCCACCTTCCACTCTCATTCCCTTCTTCCTTCACACTCATTCCCAGCTTCCATACTCAGTCTTGCCTTACTGCACACTTATTCCCACCTTCCATACTTATTCCCACCTTCCATACTTATTCCCACCTTCCATACTTATTTCCACCTTCCATACTTATTCCCACCTTTCATACTTATTACTTCCTTCCATACTTATTCCCACCTTCCATACTTATTTCCACCTTCCATGCTTATTCCCACCTTTCATACTTATTCTTACCTTTCACACTCATTTCCGTTTTCCCTTAGATTCATTCTCACCCCCCTATCCTTCCTTCCTCCTCACTCATTTCCACCTCCCACACCTATTTCCACGTTTCACACTCATTCCCTCCTTCCTCCACATTCATTCCCGCCTGCTACGCTCCTTCCTTCCTTCCTCCTTCCTCCACACTCATTCCCGCCTACTACGCTCATTGATTTCTTCCTTCCTTCCACTACACTCATTCCCGCCTACTACGCTCATTGATTTCTTCCTTCCTACACACTCATTCCCGCCTCTACGCTCCTTCCTCCTTCCTTCCTCCACACTCATTCCCGCCTACTACGCTCCTTCCTTCCTTCCTCCTCCACACTCATTCCCGCCTACTACGCTCCTTCCTTCCTTCCTTCCTCCACACTCATTCCTGCCTACTACGCTCTTCCTTCCTTCCTTCCTCCTCCACACTCATTCCTGCCTACTACGCTCATTGATTCCTTCCTTCCTCCACACACTCATTCCCGCCTACTACGCTCATTGATTCCTTCCTTCCACCACACTCATTCCTGCCTGCTACGCCCGCATTGATTCCTTCCTTCCTTCCTCCACACTCATTCCCGCCTGCTACGTTCCTTCCTTCCTTCCTTCCTTCCTGCAGACTCATCTTCAACATTCCTCGCTCACTTCCTCTTTCGAAAAAATACATTCCCGTGTTCCTCCCGACTCCACTGCGCTGTAAAACTCCCCCTCCCTTCCGCTCTAAAACACCCCTCCCCTTCCGCTCTAAAACACCCCTCCCTTCCGCTGTAAAAAACCCCTCCCTTCCGCTCTAAAACACCCCTCCCTTCCGCTCTAAAACACCCCTCCCTTCCGCTCTAAAACACCCCTCCCTTCCGCTCTAAAACACCCCTCCCTTCCGCTGTTCTTCCTTCCACCCCACCATGCCCCCACTGCGTCCCCTTTCATCCCACCCACGTGACACTTACGTCGGCGCCGGAGGTGTGAGCGGTGAAGGACGCCTGCCCCACCCACACCTCCATCTCGTTGTTGTACTCGGCCCCCCAGCGCTGACCCAGTACACGGTATTGTCCTGGGTGTTCTCGTTGTCGATCATGACGGCGTCCCACGTGATGACGATGCAGCTGGCCAGTTCGTCGTTCTGGTCGGTGAACGAGTTGCTCACGTTGCCGAAGTCTATGATGGCGCGGTCGAACTGGAGGAAGGCAGGATGGGATAAGAGAGAAAAAGATGGACATTCTGAACAAGGCCGTGAGCATTTTATATACACAGACGGACAGACAGACAGACAGATAGATAGATAGATAGATGATGCATAGATAGATGGATACATAGACAAATAGATCCTTTCATCGATTTCCCTTTTTTTCAAACGAAATTGTCACTAAACTACTATAATTTGAAATGCCATTTTGCATATGTTTATATACGTACTTCACTCACACATGCCTTACAAGTGCTCCCACGCGCGCATATACGCAAGTGTTTACGCATGTACATAAATACACGCTACAGCGCACGCACTACACGCTACAGCGCACGCACGCACGCACGCACGCACGCACACACACACACACACACACACACACACACACACACGCATAAACACACACACGCACACGCATATGTACAGCTGTAGCGCAGCCTATAGTTAACCATGTACTCAAAGGGAGATGGTGGAATAGTGTCGATGAAATGGGGAATGCGGGGGAGGGGGTGAATGACAGAGAGGGGGTGGGAGTTTTGAGAAAGAGGGGGGGGTTAGAGAGAGAGGGCGACAGACAGACAGACAGACAGACAAACAGCACGCACACACACCACAACAAAACAAAACCCCGACAGATGTAAATGCTTAAGGAATATTAATGAAGCCAAACAAGCTGTCGCTGCGCAGAAAAAAACCAGACAGTTTGAGACCTGTATGAACAAAGCAGACCTGTTCAATACAAACAGAGAAGGGGGGGGGGGGGGGGAGAGGAGAAAAGCACAAAAAGGAAAAGGACAAACAGGGACCGTCGACGAGGAAATGAAAAGAAAGCAAAGCAGAAGAGAAAAGCAATGAGAAAAATTCTTCCCCGAACCTCTCTCTCTCTCTCCCTCTCTCTCTCTCTCCCTCTCCTCTCTCTCTCTCTGTCTCTCTGGAGGGTATGGGTTGGATAGGGGGAAGCAGACAGTGAAGAAGGCATGTGTAACGTTTTAAACGAAAAATAAACAAACCTTTGAAGCTGGGGGCGCATTATTTCTGATGCATCCAAAATATTGCCTCCCCGCCTCCTACTCCCCCCCCTCTCTCTCTCTCTCTTGAATTCACGTGGTTTGACACGAAGCGACAGGGCGCCATTTATTTCAGCTGCGCAAATATCTTCGTTATTTTTTCAAAATGCCAGTTACTGGACTTCCAGCGACTGCGGAGACAGCTCTGAACGCCCTGCTGAGTATCAACACCGTGTCCAGCTGGAAAGTTACAGGTGAAGGCAGCAACACCGTCGTCGTTCTACGTCTGAAGCCAGCCGTCCCTGTGACAACAACAATGGCGGATCCTGTGTTGAACCGTGCAACGCGAGCTCAGTATAGAATGAAACCGCCATGCCAGGTGCGACGTGATCAAGAAAGGGCCAAGCAGCAAAACAGACGACTGGAACAGGTTGGTGCAGATAACACTTCTGAAGTGAACAGACTGTCCTTGTTTGATACGGAATTGGAAGACCCCGGTACACAGTGTACGACACATGATGATGGTGAACAACACGTCAATCCTACGCATATTGACAGCGAGTCTGACACATCGCATGTTCAAGTCAGTCTTGGGCCTTCGCATTCTGATCAGCCTGACTGCGACACCATGAATCAAGAATTCCAGCACTCTGTGAGCAACATAGACCATGAACACACGATAGAAAAAAAACAATGGCAGGCTTTGATATGGGAGTAGTGAAGAACTATGTGGCTACTTTGACTGATCGGCCGGTTCAAAGACGGTTGAGAGACAAGCACAGAAACATAGGGTTTAGAAAGTTGGTGCTTCATCAGTCAGATGGCGTGGATATGCTGCTGTGCGAGTCGGATGACACTGTTTTAGAGTTCTCCCGCGATTCGAATTCAGAAAACGACTGTGTGTACTGGTATGTCAAGCAGGAACACAGGAACATGTCATCGGAAGAACGTGTGAAGCTTGCCACCTGCGGAAAGGAAGACGTGCCAGCAACACACAACACGCCGAGATTCAAGCACGTGCTCTACGGCAGTTGCACGCTCTCCTTGGCCTGGTCCATTTCTACCTGGGGTGACGGTCCTTCGCTGAACTGATTGTGCTCACATATCGGAGACATTTTTCTCGTTCACGACCGAGACGTGCAGCAATGGGGGGAAAAATTGCTGTGGTTTCCATGACAATGTGATCGCGTCGCGTTGTGTCAATGTACATCGCGTCGATTTGCTAAATGGGCTACGGCTTAATAGCAATAAATCTCGTTCGTTCGTTCGTTCGTTCGTTCTCTCTCTCTCTCTCTCTCTCTCTCTCTCTCTCTCTCTCTCTCTCTCACACACATACACACACACACACACACACACACACACACACAAGGCGCGCGCGTGCGCAAGCCCGCACGAATGTACATGCACGCGCGCGCGCACACACACACACACACACACACACACACACACACATGTGCGCGCACGCACGCACCAATACACACATAGACAAAAATATCATTCCAACGCGGTTTCAAAACGAGGTGACTGAAGGGGGAGATCAATACAAGATGTCAAAGATAAAGAGATTGTGTGTGCCGCCAAACCACAGACTGGACACATTACCAAAAAGAGATTGTGTGTGCCGCCAAACCACAGACTAGACACATTACCAAAAAGAGATTGTGTGTGCCGCCAAACCACAGAATGGACACACTACCAAAAAGAGATTGTGTGTGCCGCCAAACCACAGAATGGACACACTACCAAAAAGAGATTTGTGTGTGCCGCCAAACCACAGAATGGACACACTACCAAAAACAGATTGCGTGTGAAATATGTAAATACTTGTCCTCGTCACATTTCCAAGGTAGGAACAAAACTCAAGTTAAATGCATGGAACACAAAATATTCTTGCCATGTTTTTTGTACTTGTGGTAAGCCTATTTCAGTGCATCATTTGTTGATAGAATGTTCTGTCTTAACTCCAATTTATATAGAAAATTCTATTGATATCAACGTCCAAGATATCAGTCAAATATTGTCCGGCCCTTCTATCATAAACATTGCTACTATTATCGCACAATCTAAAATTGCCAAGTTGCTTTGATTCGTGTTTACTTTTACCACTAATTCAAAAAGTTATTGTTATTTTTCATCTTTGAGGTTAAGCTTGGTAGTTTAGAGATGACGTTTTGAATTATTTTTCGTCTAATATCATCAATGGTGAACAGACGTTAAATAAACTACTGAGATTGTGTGTGCCGCCGAACCACAGAATGGACACACACTACCAAAAAGAGATTGTGTGTGCCGCCAAACCACAGAACGGACACACTACCAAACCAACACTTTGGCTTTTTTTTTTCGGCAAGGGAGACAACATTCAAGACAATGAAAAAAAAAAAAAAGACAAAGAGACAGTCACTTATCTCCTCAAACTGGACGCAAAACGGATGTGGAATGGAAACGAGGCTGTTAGGAGGGGAGACAATACCGTTCAAATTATGATAGTAAGAACGTTTGTAATAGAATAAAGGGAATAGCACGACTATTACCGATATTTATAATGATGGTAGTATAATCATTCAGTAAATATACTTACAAAGATGATAATCGTAATTACAGTAATAATTGTACCAATACTGACAGGAGAAAAGGGAGAGGAGTTACAGAATAGTTCATAATATGGTCACAGTGGCAATAGTAATAATAATGTTGATGATATTGATAATAACAATAATGACTAAATAGTAGTAGTAGTAGTAGTAGTAGTAGTAGTAGTAGTAGTAGCAGCAGTAGTAGTAGTAGTAGCAGCAGTCGTGATATCTTTCTATCTTTCCCATAATCTATATCTTCCTTCTTCTTCTCTTTCTTTTTCTTCCTTTTCACCTCCCTCTCTCTCCTCCTTTTTTCGTCTCGTTCTTCTTCTCTTCTGAACTCGCTCTCTCTTATCATCATCATCATTATTATCATTAACATCATCATCGTCGTCGGCGTTACTTTTGCTACTTACAAATTCAGCTATCCTCTATTCTCTCCCCCTTCTCTCCCTCTGTCAGTATTTTTACTGTTATTACTGCAATTAGCATCATTACTATATGATCATACCACCGTCATTAGTAGTGATAGTAGTAGTAGTAATAGTAGTTGTAGTAGTAGTAGTAGTAATAGTGGCAGTAGTAGTAGTCCCATTATTTCATTAACATTATCATTATTTTAACCAGTATTGTCTCCCTTCCCGCCCAATTTGAGATGGTGAGGAAGAGTCTGTTCGTTCTTCGTTGTCATTGTCTTCAATGTTGTTTGTCTTGCCCGAAGAAGACCAAAGTGGTCGAAATGCATAGTGTTTGTTTTGTCATTTGTTTATCCTTTCGCTTGGCGGCACAGTCATTCTTTTTCAAATCACATTCTAACGCATGCAAACCGTCTATCACATGCAAGAAAATCGAATGTTTGTCATTTAACATACAATATGACTAGCATGGTAATATGCAACTTTAGCATTCAATATGACTCTTATCTACTTTAAATAGAACTAGAAGATCTAAGGAAACTGAAAATGTATCTTGACTTACGACCTGTCTGTAGCGCACAGCTTTGATTTATCACAAACCTACTTAAGCCACAAACGTATGGAAAGATACTCTTTTGGTATGACCCAAGCCAGTTTAACTATTTGGCAGAGGAACAGTGCACAACAGTGTATGTCCTTAGACTGAATCATCGAAGGCATCTGAATTTCGTGATCTCAGAAAACTAGCATGTCTCTGAATGTTACAACTGATAGGAAGAGTGGGGGAAACGGCTTAAAAGAACGCATGCAGATAAATGGGCCACAAAGGCTCAGAGAAATGAGACGACAATGCAGGAACATGGGAAGACGGGGTCCAAGTCAGTGGCTTGCCTCTGTAACACCTCAGGGAGCTTCAAAAGAATACCTTGCATATCCCGCTGTTCACATTTACCAATCACACAAATGGAAAGCAAACTGCTTTAAAAGCAATTTACAAACAAACAAAAGAAACCAAGGCTACCAGTATTCTGGACACGGAAAAAGGGGAATGTCCACTAACTTACGAAAATGAAAAGCAAGAAAGACCCTCTGAAAACAGAAAGGATCAAACGTCTTGAGCTGAGCTCTTCATCATCCTCAACACCTAAGCTCCAAAAATCTGCCCTGCCTTCCATTTCTACAGGATCCTCTTCCGCCTTCTCCCTGCTCTCAGGTTAGCGCACATTGTTCAATCCTTCTGTCATAGAAAAGAAAGTTGTAGAGATTTCAAAAGATCGTATGAATTTAACTCCATATAAATCGACAATGTGAAAACGATTGATTACAATTTAGTAATTCTATTATCATCAGTTAATTCAATGTTTACTCAATGGGTCAATGATGACGACGACGTCAGCGACGATGATGACGACGGTAATGGTAATGATGGTAATGACGATGACGATGATAACTACCACAGATGTAAAGACTGCGAGTCCATGAAGATTAGGAATGATCATGATGGTCAATATGATGATGATGATGGCCACTCACAAACTTGGAGCTCTGATTCTGGGAGTCCATGACAATCTCGGCAGCGCCGGTGGGATCCAGGTTGGCTCCGATATTGTCGATCTTCACGTTACACAGCATCATGACGATGGACTCGTTGTCCGGGGCGAACAGTTCTACCAGCATGTCCGTGGTGGTCTGTGGGAACATGATCTGTAGCTTGAAGGACACCTTCTTCCCTACACGTATGTCCACCGTGTTCTCCGAGTTGCCTTCTTTCGTCAAGGTGAAGGTCACGTTGTCCGGCAAGGTAACGGCTGACTGTGGAAATGGTATGGAAAATAAGCGTGTGATAATGTGATAGCACGTTCATATCTAAATAAGTGAGTGATAATGTGATAGCACGTTCATATCTCCCTGTTTGTACATCTGGAATAATGGTCCATGTGTGATAATGTTACAATACATTCATACTGACCTTTGTACATATCTGGAATAATGGTCCATGTGTGATAATGTTATACGGCGTTCATATAAACCTGTTTATACATCTGGAATAACGGCCCATGTGTGATAATGTTACAAGACGTCCATGTGGACTTGTTTTTTTCAATTTAAATAATGGCCCATGACATATGCAGACCTGTCATAAACCTCTAATAATGCTGCACGACGTTAACAAAGACCCCTTTTTATTACATCCTAAGGTGCAGGACTTTAATATGGACCTGTTTTCATTATGTCCTAACGGTGCGGGACATTAACAAAGACCCCTTTTAATTACATCCTAATGGTGCAAGACTTTAAAATGGACCTGTTTTTATTACATCCTAATGGTGCAGGTCTTTAATATGGACCTGTTTTTATTACATCCTAATGGTGCAGAACTTTAATATAGACCTGTTTTTATTACATCCTAATGCTGCAGGACTTTAATATGGACCTGTTTTATTACATCCTGATGTTGCAGAAGTTTAATATAGAACTGTTTTCATTATGTCCTAACGGTGCAGGACGTTAACATGGACCTGTTTTATTATGTATAAACGGCGCGGGAAGCTGATGCAGACTGTTTTATAATGTGAGCTGTCACGGTTTTAATTTGCTTTTCAAAATAATTACGAGAATGCGTTGTATGCATGCCAACAGTTTTAAAAGATTTTGTATTTGCAAGATTAACCATGAAAACGACAGATGTACCATATATTTTTTGTATTTCTTTATAATTAGTTTGAGTAATATGAGTCGATCAAGATTCTACGCATAGCTGATAAACTTTTTATTATTACTACAGTCAAAACCACAACTGACGTTAAAAATGTCCTTGTAAAAGGCCCACGACTAAGATCTACGAATTTTTTTCACTCAGCAATTACGTTTACTGTGGGCTCTACTATGCTAATCCTCACACGAGACAGACTTTAGACTCCAAAATATTATCACTCAAGGACGACAATTTCAGGTCATGCCTCGTGTTCCATACTATGATTGCTATTCTCCTGTGTGTTCTGCTGAAACACAGAATATGATCACAACATGGTAACAAAAACAAACAGGATACCAAAGCAATATAAATGGAAAGATGAGAAGAAAAGTTAAACTTGACAACATTTGGAATGAAAATTCGCTGAGTTAACACAAATGATCTTACAGGCAAGCTATGCCAATAGACCAAGGTATATTAAAACGGCAGTCAAGCAAGCAAACAGGGCGCCATAAAAATTGAGAGAGAGAGAGAGAGAGAGAGAGAGAGAGAGAGAGAGAGAGAGAGAGAGAGTACCTCTTCTTAGGAAGATGATACATAGTGATATGAACAGACACACGTTTAAATCGGTTTATTGGTCACTGATTTAGAGCATTTAACGTTATAGCAAAGAGTGGGAACATGACGGTCAATTACCACCAAACAAAGCTGTCACGGTTTGTCGGACTAGCAACGAAAATAGTTTGAAACAAACGGAACCGTCTGAATCCGACAAACGGTTAGCGAAAAGGAAAGAAAACGAGCAAAAAACCTTCCAGGACTCCATACATCTGCATAATTCATTTCAGCGGCTGCTTTCGGGCGAGGAGTTTTTTTGTTCTGTCTGTTGAACTGTTGAATTCGTCGTCGTCGTCGTCGTGGTCGTCGTGGTCGATCCTTTTCTATGAGGCTGGCAGGGCTGTTGTCTATTGAATTCACTGCATGTCTGGTGCGACCGCCTTGATGTGTGTGGAATCTCTGGACGTGTGTCTTTGTGTGTGTGTTATGCATGGATCGCGGCGTTGTGCGTGATGCACGGGTTTGTACCGTTGTGTGATTTATGCAGGGTTTGTACCGTTGTGTGATTTATGCACAGGTTTGTACCGTTGTGTGATTTATGCACGGGTTTGTACCGCTATGTGATTTATGCAGGGTTTGTACCGCTGTGTGATTTATGCAGGGTTTGTACCGTTGTGTGATTTATGCAGGGTTTGTACCGCTGTGTGATTTATGCAGGGTTTGTACCGCTGTGTGATTTATGCAGGGTTTGTACCGCTGTGTGATTTATGCAGGGTTTGTACCGTTGTGTGATTTATGCAGGGTTTGTACCGCTGTGTGATTTATGCACGGGTTTGTACCGCTGTGTGATTTATGCACGGGTTTGTACCGTTGTGTGATTTATGCATAGATGTGTACCGCTGTGTGATTTATGCACGGTTTGTACCGTTGTGTGATTTATGCAGGGTTTGTACCGTTGTGTGATTTATGCAGGGTTTGTACCGCTGTGTGATTTTTGCAGGGTTTGTACCGTTGTGTGATTTATGCACAGGTTTGTAGCGTTGTGTGATTTATGCAGGGTTGTAGCGTTGTGTGATTTGTGCATGGATTTGTACCGTTGTGTGATTTATGCAGGGTTTTTTTACCGCTGTGTGATTTATGCAGGGTTTGTACCGTTGTGTGATTTATGCGTGGATTTGTACCGCTGTGTGATTTATGCAGGGTTTGTACCGTTGTGTCATTTATGCATGGATTTGTACCGCTGTTTTATTTATGCAAGGGTTTGTAACGTTGTGTAGTTTATGCTTAGGTTTGTACCGCTGTGTGATTTATGCAATGCTTTGTACCGTTGTGTGATTTATACATGGGCTTGTACTGTTGTGTTATGCATGGGTTTGTATAGGTGTATGAGTTATGCATGGGTTTGTATAGGTGTACGAGTTATGCATGGGTTTGAATAGATGTATGAGTTATGCATGGGTTTGTATAGGTGTATGAGTTATGCATGGGTTTGTATAGGTGTATGAGTTATGCATGGGTCTGGTTGTGTGCATCATGCACAGGTCTGTACCGTTGTGTGTGTTGCGTATGGATTTATACCTTTGTGTGTGTGTGTGTGTGTGTGTGTGTGTGTGTGTGTGTGTGTGTGTGTGTGTGTGTGTGTGTGTGTGTTATGAACGGGTTCGTACTGTTGTGTGGTATGCGTGGGTCTGTACCGTTGTGTCCGTTATGCATGGGTCTGCGCCGTTGTTATCATGCATGGGTCTGTGCCGGTGTGCGTGCGTGCGTGCGTGCGTGCGTGCGCGCGCGCGTATGTGTATGTGTGTGTGCCCGCGTGCGTGCGTGTGCAATCCTAAACTTGTGTACACTGTGTATTAGCCCATGTTCTTAACTCATTTTTTACAACGTTTAAGTTATGCATTCACGTTTTTTTAAACTGCCGTTTACATGCAATGTTCATGGATTTTTTTTCTTTATTTCATATGTATTCATTTCTGATTTTGAAGTCTCCACCGTTTTATTGTTGTTCTCTATCAATAAACATGGAGGCCAAGCATATATCACACTCAGTCGTCTCTCTTTAAAGGATGCTGTGCTTACTACACGATGATCTATTCACTGTGAAACTTGTGCTCATAGTATTAGGATGCACATGACATTCGGCAAAACGTCAAAGTAGACTCCACGAAGAGTGTTTCACTAGATGTGTGTTTTTTGTTGGTCCAGAAGAGATGGTTATTGTTTGATCTACGAGTCTGTGGAAAATCGATCCAGTTTCAAGACGATTTGGGTCCGTTAAAAAGAAACTTGTCTCTTGATTTTTTTTTTTTTTTTTGAAAAGAAATACGTTTGGAATAATGTGGACGATGTGACACCACTGCTATGGCCTCTTGCTGTCGTCTGGGCTGTAATCAACATGAATAAATCGCTATGTGCCATGTTGAGGAAGAAAGGTTTTCCTTTGTAATAGTAGTTTTGAATGGGTATAGAGAGTCATATTGTGTAATTTCTCTTGTAACGAGAGATAATAAAGTTTTCTGAATCTGAATCTGAATCTGAATATCCCAAATGAGTCTTAAACGAGAGCGGGTGGGTAGGACATTTACCTAAACCGAGAAGTGAGCATAGCACATACATAAACAAAATATCAATATAAACCGTAAACACACACACACACACACACACACACACACACACACACACACACACACACACACACGAACGGACATTGAAGTGTGTTCACTGTACAGACACACAGAGGACGCCAGAGGCCAGAAGCCACAGAGCACAAAGAAAGGAAGAAAAGGTGACCTACTCTCTTGTGAATGTGATGATGGTCAGCTCCAACCCCCAGCTCCTCGCCATTTATGTCCAGCTCCAGTCTACAACACCATCACTCGACTCGAGTTATACTCACATGATAAACAATGGGTGGAGATGGGGGGGGGGGGGGGGGGGGGCTGGGGGGGGGCTGAATATATGTGCAATGACGGGAACGCGGATCACTGTTCTGGGGTATGGGGGTACATCAGGGAGCATATGCAAGGGACTCTTCACATCCTTAATTCAATTCCATTCTGTAACACTGTCTGGGGTATGGGGGTACATCAGGGAGCATATTCAAAGGACTCTTCACATCCTTAATTCAATTCCATTCTGTAACACTGTTCTGGGGTATGGGGGTACATCAGGGAGCATATTCAAAGGACTCTTCACATCCTTAATTCAATTCCATTCTGTAACACTGTTCTGGGGTATGGGGGTACATCAGGGAGCACATTCAAGGGACTTCATATCCTTAATTCAATTCCATTCTGTAACACTGTTCTGGGGTATGGGGGTACATCAGGGAGCATATTCAAAGGACTCTTCACATCCTTAATTCAATTCCATTCTGTAACACTGTTCTGGGGTATGGGGGTACATCAGGGAGCACATTCAAGGGACTTCATATCCTTAATTCAATTCCATTTCTGTAACACTGTTCTGGGGTATGGGGGTACATCAGGGAGCACATTCAAGGGACTTCATATCCTTAATTCAATTCCATTCTGTAACACTGTTCTGGGGTATGGGGGTACATCAGGGAGCACATTCAAGGGACTTCACATCCTTAATTCAATTCCATTCTGTAACACTGTTCTGGGGTATGGGGGTACATCAGGGAGCACATTCAAGGGACTTCATATCCTTATTCAATTCCATTCTGTAACACTGTCGTTGAACAATTCAAAGAATTGTACAGGCAAAGTTGTTTTTGAAAAAAAAGTAGGGGTGGGCTGTGGTGAGGGGGTAAAGAGACAGAGAGAGAGGGAGACAGACAGACAGACAGAGACAGACAGGCAGACAGACAGACAGACAGACAGAGACTGACAGTCAGTAAGACAGGCAGATATATAGCCATTAGACGAACACAGAAACAGACAGAAACATAACGTGACGGAAGTGAACGGCAGCAGAGGTTCCGCTAGCCTATGACAAAGCACCGGTGCACAGTTTTGGCATTTAAAAAAAAAATCCGGTACCAATCGTCAAGCGGCCGGTACAATTAAGCTAAACGCTCATCAATTTCACCTTTCCTCCCCAGGCAAGCCCGATCAGCACACGAGTATTGCCGAGGCAATGCGCAGTGGGGGGTACAGCTGGCGGTCAACAATGGACAGCGAGGGGTCACTGACTCAGCCTTCGCTGACTGTATTTGGTCTCTATACTGATGATGACCTGGCTTCAAAGCATTTTAAAAGTCACCAGCATCCGATTTTCTATACATTCGAATGTTGTTTGAATGAAACGTTGAAAAAGACCAATGTTTTTACATTTGGAATATCAGTTGAGCACACACGCCTGCACACACGCTTGCACACGCTGGACCCATTAGAAACCTATTATTTTCGTTCAGATTATTACTTTCCTTCTGCTCAGCACGGATATCATGGCACAGCTTCAACTGGCGTTCGCGTTCTTGAGCATTATTTGTAACGTGCAAGTGGCAAATGGTTAAAATCCAAATGACTTATTTGGGTAAGGTCATGAAGTAGTGGCTATTATTTTTATTTCTTCCTGTCCAGTCAGTACCGGGGCCCAGATAATGCCACATATATGCAGCAAAACTGCATCAGTGGCAAATCAAAACATGCAGCTGAGGTGAGCATCTCTACCAGCGCCTGGCTGGCAACTCATGTTAACCACCACAGTGTTGATGCTCTCATCTCCAACTGTTCTTCGTTCCTACACAGGCCTACTAAACACACCATGGCAGCTTTAGTCCCCAAAGCCCTGGCAAAATCCTATTTTAGAGCCCCCTCCTACACCCCCCCCCCCCCCCCCCCCCCCCCCTTACCTTAAGTATACAAGTCTTCATTTATCACGACTCTTCTCAGTGGAATGAAGAAAGAGATGGAGTTGGGGGTGGGGTTGGAGCCTTTAAAATAGGAGTTTGTCGAATTTTCTCATTTTGCTTTTCCTACTGTACAGGTCGGATCAGTCACACTGTGTATTTAACACGCAAAAGTCGGCCAACAAACTTTACATGAATTACTATTTGAATGCGGCCAACAAACTTTACATGAATTACTATTTGAATGCTTTTTATTCGAACTGTTCGGAGAAGTTTGCATTCCTGCCGACATACACTTTCAGTGAAACAGCAAAGGGGAGTTTCCAGTTCCGCTGGTGTACGCGTAGCGAGTTAATCCAATTTCAATGCGGGAAAACGTGAGATGTGAGAGGAGTACAAGCAATGTTGGGATAAGCCGAAGTCCCGCACATTTAAGTTTTCAGAATTGAAGAATTCTTTCAAGAGGAAAATCACACTGAATTGAAAACCAAACTTGGATTAAGATTTTATAAGACAATCACACACACACACACACACACACACACACACACACACACACACACACAGGGAACTTACCTGTTTGTTTGATTATAGAATATATTCACTTGCAGCTACTTTTTTTTTAATTCTATGAAAGATCATGCGTCTGAAATCATGCTGTCCGATTATGCTCTATAAGCAGTACGAGTTTATACAAATCTATTAAATGTGTCGTCAGAACAAACTGTTTTTGTTTAGTTTCGTTGGTTGGTAGGTTAGGGGCTGGCTGGTTTGTGTGTGTTTGTGAGTGTGCGTTGTGTGTGTGTGTGTGTGTGTGTGTGTGTGTGTGTGTGTGTGTGTGTGTGTGTGTGTGTGTGTGTGTGTGTGAGAGAGAGAGAGAGAGAGAGAGAGAGAGAGTGTGTGTGTGTGTGTGTGTGTGTGTGTGTGTGTGTGTGTGTGTTACTGCACTCTCATCATTTTGTTCATGCTTTAATGCTACTATTGCATTTGGTTAGTTACATAGTTTTCAATTCATTTGTATTTTGCTGGGTTTGATTCCCTATGTGTTCTGTATGTCATTTCACCATCTTAAAAAATCTATTATTTTGATCATCATGATAATTACAGTTCACAAACTGCAGCGCACACTCGATATAGTACACCTTTTCTACATCTTCAAACATGAACAGTAAACTGAAGACTGTGTGTGTGTGGATGTTGGTTGGTTTGTATGTGTGTTTCTGAGTGTGTCTTGTGTGTGTGTGCTTGTGAGTGACTGAGTGAGTATGTGTGTGTGGTGTGTGTGTGTGTGTGTGTGTGTGTGTGTGTGTGTGTGTGTGTGTGTGGGATTTTCTTTTAATAAGCAAAAAGGCAAAATAGCCAAGTCGTTAGTTTGCAATATAGAGACCCACAGAGGCTCTCTCTCTCTCTCTCTCTCTCTCTCTCTCTCTCTCTCTCTCTCTCTCTCACACACACACACACACACACACACACACACACACACACACACACGCACACGCACACACAGAGTTCTCTGTCTGTCTATCTGTCTCTCTGTCTGTCTGTCTATCTATCTATACAGAGAGAGAGGGGGGAGAATCTTGTGAATAGTCTTTTAACAAACTTCTCCAGTTTTCAAGCTACATTCTAGATAAGCACACACACGCACGCGCGCACGCGCGCGCGCCCAGCACTTTGTATTGACCTTTTGTATTCTCAAAATGCATGATGTGTTGTGCACGGATAAAAGTGACAAACTAAAGGTGCTGACCGTTTAATCCATCCACCTTCGCACAATAACATATGCCCAAAATACATCATTTAACCCACCCACCTTCACACAAATCACATGTACGTAACACAGTCATGTACGCACCATCAGGCTCTCTGTCACACATGTATATATACTACTTTCAAACTCATACGTTCAGATTGTCCCATTCCTGCCAGTTAGTGTCAGACCTCGTGATTTAAAATTTCTCGCTTGCAATTCAGCACTAAGACCGCAACATCATGGATAAGCACATTTAAAAGCATAATGTACAGATAAAATGCAGTATTCTCTTTATTAGCTG
>JADBJO010003309.1:37969-40469 GCA_016801955.1 Conus betulinus | reverse complement strand
TTCAACCAGAGGCAGTGACTCAAACACCATCAGTTTCACCATCAAGGTCAAAGAGATGCCTACTCCAAGATCTTCACCAGTGCCTGAATCACCCATAGATGTGTCTCTACAGCAAAGCAGATTCACAGAACCGGCTCAGGCACAACCAGATCAGACAATTCCAAGAAGAAGTTCTCAAAGAACTGTGGTGTTGCCGAAGAAATTCAAGGACTTCATCATGAAATAAACATTTTGCATGCTGCTGTTTAAATTCTTGTTTACAGCAACAGAGCACTGACACTGTTTCTTTTAAAGCATGTTTATGTTCCGTTCAACTAAATTCAACTTTGAATTTGATGTTAACAGTGTGGGAAAAAAAGAATATTTCAGGTGTTTCATTTTCAAATATCATCTAAGCTTTTAGTAATATAGTATGTAAGATAATTGCTAATATAGTTGGACTTGAGTTATAAACTTAGACTCATTTTAATCTTACGAAATGGACTTGAATTCAATCAAAGAAATCTCCAGCTGTTTCACAGTGACATTTGGTGTGAATCGTCAACGTGAACATTTTGTCATCTGGGTTATTATACACCTAAATTTATGCACGTTGCACGTTAACTTTATGATTGATTACAGAATGCATGCTACCTCTCTGTTGCGAATAATATTAATACTAAATTTGCAACTAAATTGGGGAGGGATGTTATGTTTAATAATATTGAAAGTAGCAAGAACTATAACTCTATGTGAAAGTCTAATGCATGCGTAAAGAGAATGCGCAGAAGGCCAACGGTTGCATGTCCAGATGTATGGTGAATGATCACAGCGTTCCCTTAGTAAACATCGTTTGGAGTTTGCAACTTGTGTGTTAGTGTCGTTTTTTGCGTGCCAACATCAGCTAATCTAGACACATCACAGTCCACTGTGGTACTACGAACAGAAGATGGCAAAAAAAACAAAGGCATGAACAAAACTGGACAAGACTGCACACTCTGGCCTTTTAGTTAGATACGTACATTCATGACATTACGCCTGCCAGTGTTTTTCTGAGTTGATAGTAACTCTAAAGATTAAATTTTACACACACACACACACACACACACACACACACACACACACACACACACACACACACACACACACACATTATCTAAACGGATACGTGAGTCTCAAACTATATGAAATGTGTTTGCTGGATTGCTTATTTTGTTTGTTCGTGCCCTTAGTTTGAAAATATTATAGTCTGACAAAAACAGGCAGTTTGGCTTGCATAGATGTTGCAACCCAAAAAAAAGTCATAAACCACATCGAACTGATAAACTAATTCCAGTATTATTTCTAACACCTTTTCAAGTTAGTTCAGTTCAGTAATCCTGGAACACTATTCTTCCCATGGTGAACAAGTATATTACAAATGCTCAAAATGTGGTCATACCATTGACATTTGCAATAAAAGGCGTATCATATTTTCAGACAATGCCTAGTAATAATGTGGCATGCAGGAAAATCATTATCATAGTATATGTAATCTTCTTTCACAAAATGTGACTGTACAAAAGGCCCAATAAAGCAAAGTTCGTCTTCTGGTTTAGAGGATTACTAATCGACCAAAAGGTAGCATTGGAAAACGCATGAGGAAGATGAGGGGAGACGAAGTTGTTCATGACAAGGAGGTAAGAGAGAAAGAGAAAGGAGAAGGGAGGACGACCGCGACGATGTTATGACGTTCATGTAGGCTATGTAGCCGTTAATGAAATAAGAAGTTTATTTGTTTGCACCTTTTCGTGTTCTACTGTTTTCTTATGCCTACCCTTACATTACAAATATATTACTACTGAAGACTTACCAAGACTACGAGGCTGCCAGAGCTCTTGACAATATATTCGTAAAAAAGGACGACTACAGTGCCAACGATCACTAGACTCTCAAACACTAAATTATCAGCCATTATTAATCAACAGCCACCAAATGCAGAAGGCAAGAACATGACCGACTACTTCATACCAAACCTTTATCTAAAAATCTTTATCTAAAAAAAGCAAGTATCAAACGTCAAACAAAATCACACTCAAAAAGACATGGGCAAAAATGAAGTGTAAGGGGCCCCTGTTTAATAACCTAACTGGCTCACTCCTTTATTTAAAAAAAAAAAAAAAAAAAAAAAAGAAGAAGAAGAAGAAGTCTCTTCCCATCAAACATGAACTCTGTATCAGTTGAAACAGGTCGATGCCAACTTGTGTGTCGGGCATTTTCAGATAATTTGGCGCGTTTTCTGATTTTTGGTTAAAAAGAAAATTTAAGTCACTTTGACTTTTACTTTTTGACGGGGAGAAAAAAAAAAACACACGCACGCAGAGAACTCATCTTGAAGGCGATCAAAAGTAGGAGGGGGGGGGGGGGGGGGGGGGGGGGGGGGGGGGGGGGGGGGGGGGTTAACACACACCAATTTTGCCTAATATCGATGATTGATTCAAATTGAACTACATTACTACACTGGAGTCAACTCACCACCAAA
>JADBJO010003309.1:15000-21831 GCA_016801955.1 Conus betulinus | reverse complement strand
GTGGTTCCGGCCCAGGGGGGCGCGGCCAAGTGACTGACGCATGGCAAGTATGTGAAGCTTTTTTTTGGGAGTGTGGGGGGGGGGTACACGGGGTACAATAAGGCCCATGGGCGGCATCAATCGCCCAAGCCATCAACATCAGCATAGCCAACTCCGGGTGGGAATCTGAAGACACCACACACAACACACACCCACACCACACCACCCACACCCACACACTCGTCACTCACTTCCCCACCACACTCACACCACACGACACACCACATTCGCGCAGCGCCGCGCGAGGCGAGCGAAACCCATGAGGTTTGCTCGAACAACTCTCAGGTCTTGTCTTTGCCTTCAGAGTCGTGAGTCTTAGAGAGAGAGAGGAGAGAGAGAGAGAGAGAGAGAGAGAGAGAGAGAGAGACCGTGGGGGGAGGCACAGCAGCGAAGGTGAGACAAAGCGGCGTGCGGCGGGGGATTTTATTTCCCCATGAATCAGATAGGACGGGCAAATAGAAATGCTTATTTTCCCACCCAGAGACTGGCTGAACAATCACGCGCCCCATCAAAGGCACCGTAAACCCACCAAGCAGGTCAGACGAAAACCGACAGTAACAAAACAAAAAAAAAAAACCTCTCCCCTGCAGCTTTCAAGCAGCAGTTGCATGATATTGATTTGTTGTGCTCACCCTGTCAGGGAAAAAAACACAAACACCCGCCCAACGACCCTAATGTTTCAGAGATGAGGAGGTGGTCCGACGTGCTGGGCGCGGGGAGTGAGACAGGGGACATAAAGAGGAAGAGGGAAGCCATGAACAACACACAACACACACACACACACACACCACCACACACCAGCCATTTCACATGGCTTTCCCAGCTAATACAGAAGGGACGCAGAGGCAGATGAGCGCCCCGTCATCCCACCCACTTCCAACATGATTCCGTTTCCTCCTCCCCCCTCCCCCCCTCCTCCCTAACAGTAGCCCATCTTCTCACGCCCTTCTCTCATCTCCTCTCTCTCTCTCCCTCTCCTCTCTCTCTCTCTCGTCTCATCTCACACACACACCTGCAACCGCCATAGCTCCCCTCAACAAACTAAAGATGGGTGGGTCTGCCAGAACCCGTCTTCCTATCCAGTACACGATGATGTCTATTAGACTTAAAATATCCCCTTCATGCATACTATTAAAAGAAACAAATCACAGCTTTGATTTTCTGTCGACTTAATGTCGTTTTTAAATTTGTGTGTTGTGTGTGTTGTGTGTGATGTGTGTGTGTTGTGTGTTTGTATGTAGTGTGCTGTCTGACGTGCGAGGCGCGCTTGCATTGGCCTAATGCGTGTCTGCGTATTTTCTGTTTTTCTTTTTTTCCATTTTGTTGACAAAAGAAACACCTAGACTCTAAACACCCCATTGGTAAGGTTTAGTTTTGCCCTAATTTCTCTCCTTTCCCCTCCCCTTCGCGTTCCCTCCAGAACCGTTTCAAATTGTTCGTTGTCTGTAATCATCAGGGTGGGGGAAGAAAGAGCATGCCAGGGAAGCAGGGGGGTTGAGTGGCCATAGGGGTTTATTAAAACCCGGGACGGTCGGCTTGTTCTATTTGGCATGTACCACACTTCTCCTCGCTCTCTCTGCCACATGGGTACCAACAAAAAAAACATGCGTTTCAACGGTCTGAACAAAAATAACAACAACGTTTGAAAAGTAGAATGAACATATAACAGGCGATAACTTAACATGAATTAAATCAAAGTGAAATTGGTTTTTTAATGAGTCTCATACTCCCAAGACCTGCAATAGCCATTGTTATGACAGTTGCTCATTCCAGATATCCCAATACACCAGTCATATCTGTCATGGTGCGCCTGACACTTCCGTCCGCAGGAAACAATCCATGTCAGGCACCATGCGCCCAACCCGCCACAGGACCACACTCTGCGTTGCCACTGCGGACACCTCTGGCAATAATTCAACGGTGATGACTCTGACCCTCCGCTCTTAACCTGTATTCAAGTATGTCGAGCGATAACGGTTTACGTCGCTAAGCCTAAGCCTCCACTCACAAGGTGCCACACATCTATTTGAAGGTCTGATTACAACACCGATTCCACTGACTAACTGTATCCCAACGTAACACCATCCTGCTGTGACGGTAAGTGTTTTGTCACTAAGGCAATGTATGTGAGCCTCACCATCCACAAGGTGCATCCACGTCTATCTTGATGACAGTGCCCCCGTCCCACAGGACTTGCCCGCCACTGAAGAACGGAACACGAGCTAACCACCACAGGCTTGGATTCCGAGAGAAAATGAGAACTGAGGCACCAGCAGACAAAGCATGAAGCACCACAGAATCTGAAATCTGTGTGTAAGATGATCTCAGTTAAGGGGTTCCGTGATCGAGATATTGTGCGGAGTTACGTTCTGATTTAAGACTTTATGATGGGCCGTACTACAGGCTTTATTTTCATAGCATACTCCGGATTTGGGTCCAGCCTTAGAGCTAAAAACATCTATAGTGTCGCTCAGGACGTCTGTGTAATGTGAACGAAACTTGGTTATATTGTTCCACATGTAAGCACTTAAATGTCTTTGAGGAAAATGGACTGGGGAGAAAAATCAACACCACCTACCTTTGTTGGGACTCAAACCCACAGTCTCCAATCCGCACTCTGTGATGCTGACCATGACACCACGGCGCGCCTGGGTGCTGCCCACCTGATGGGAATGAATTCAAGAAGTCAGTGCCGTCACACTGGATATCTGGTGGGAATTACCGCAGCGGTTTGTAAACACAATGAAAGAAAATCTACTTGAAATAGACTTCAGGTAAGCAACGCACTTCAAGAAGCTGCCAAGAATCCTTGCTTGTCATGACGACCTCTGAGAAATCACTGCGAGTCTCATCTGTTCTGCTTTGACTGAATCACTGTTGTGTCTTCTGATAGGTTGTCCCAAGTCTCAAGTCTCCGCTTTAGAGTCCTAAAGTTTGGGTCTTTAGATTTTCTCACCATACCCGTGTCATCCCTCTTATTGGCACGTGTATACAATTAGTTCAGGGCCTCTCTTCTGTTTGGCACGTGTATAACAATTAGTTCAGGCCTCTCTTCTGTTTGGCACGTGTATACAATTAGTTCAGGCCTCTCTTCTGTTTGGCACGTGTATAACAATTAGTCAGGCCTCTCTTCTCTTTTGGCACGTGTATAACAATTAGTTCAGGCCTCTCTTCTGTTTGGCACGTGTATAACAGTTAGTTCAGGCCTCTCTTCTGTTTGGCACGTGTATAACAATTAGTTCAGGCCTCTCTTCTGTTGGGCACGTGTATAACACTTAGTTCAGGCCTCTCTTCTGTTGTTTTGATCACTGAATGACCTGGCTTGATCAGATCTGTCTGTAAGTCTGAAGGAACATATTCCATCTCATCATTTTCTATTTCTGTGTGTTTGCAGACTCTCCAGTTGCATTTAGTTACCTTTTTTTTCCCTGTCAGGCGTCCTCCCTCTAAAAAAGCAGACTCCTGACTCTCGTTACCTTGCATTTTCAATCGTGAGCTCCAAATTTATTCTGAAACTAATCCTCTTTAAGGAGTGGTCCTGGACACTATTTCCGTCCTTTTAATTTGCACATTCTCTGGGATTGCTGCAAAATGATGACAGTTCTCTCACAGAGATTTTAGTGTGTGTGTGTGTGTGTGTGTGTGTGTGTGTGTGTGTGTGTGAGTGGTGTGTTTGTGTGTGTGTGTGTGTGTGTATGTGTGTGTGTGTGTGTGTGCGTGCGTGCGTACGTGCGTGCGTGCGTGCGTGCGTGCGTGCGCGCGCTCGTGCGTGCATGTGCGTGCGTGCGTGCGTGCGTGCGTGCGTGTGTGTGTGTGTGAGTGTGTGTGTGTGGTGTGTGTGTGTGTGCGTGTGTTTGTGTGTATGCGTGCATACGTGTGTGTGCGTGTGCGCGCCGCGCGCGCTCGTGTGTGTGTGTGTGTGTGTGTGTGTGTGTGTGTGTGTGTGTGTGTGTGTGTGTGTGTGTGTAAACAAGCCGTAAATTTTGCACCCGGAGCGCCAGGAAGAAAGAGAGACTACTGGATGGAAACAAAGTAGATTTTTTTATTTCGGATGCCACTCAATTACTTTGTGTGATACAGGACAGACCGTATCTAGATGTACAGGGCAGATTAGCAGCGGAAAAAATAGATGATGGATAGATACATACATACATACAACAGAAAGACAGACATAACCCGCATACGAGTGGTGTGTATGTAAACTATTTGCATGTTTGGATAGATGGGGGTTGAAAGTGGGTGACTGCAGGCGGAACTTGAAACAAAAGACTAAAGGCAGAATTGCTGAGCCGCCAAAGCGAAAATATAGAACAAATTATTAAAAGAGAAACCCCGCTGTGTTTGTTTGCGATTTATTTATTTTTGAATAGATAAGTATGGATTGATGGATAGAAACATAGGTAGACTGTCTTGTGTATACCCTATGCACACTCAGATTGTCAAGGGACCTATGGCGTGTGGTGGAATGAAGCAAAGAGGCTGTCGCTATCATGTTGCATGTGAGTGATCAATCCAATTGGCGAAAGTCTGTTGTTGTTAATGTTGTTGTTGTTGTTTTTGTTGTTGTTGATCCTCACATGAACAGTGTTCTTTGATGAAGGCCTCAGACAAACTTTAGTACGTATAACAATTGTCTCTCTGCCCAACAGTCTGTTCCTTTTGTGGCTGAAGTGCAGGAATCCAGCCCGGTCTGGGCATGTAACTTCAACATGGCCGCCATTATGTCAGGAACAATGAAGAAATGGTCTGCCTCACATCACTGAGTCTGGATCTGTGACCTCACTCTGATCATCTTTCCAACAGGTTCCATGAAGCCTGGTCTGCCTGGAAGTTCTGAGTCCTGGGCCTGTGACCTGAAACCTGGTCATCATTCTGCCGGGTGTGACCAGTCCTGGGCTGTGTGGTTGGGGTACTAAATTCTGGGTAAACTGCAATTGGACCCCGTCCTGCCAAATCTCATTGAGTCTGGTGTGGTCAGACAGCACTGGATTCTGTGTGTACGACATCGACGTGGCTGTCTTTTTACCAGGTTCTGTTTGAAGGCGCTTGATTCTGGGCCAATGAACTCAGCGAGGTCATCAGTTTGGCAGATTTTTGCTCTGCCTGAAGGCATCAGATTCTGGATCAGTCACCACGTCTTCGTCACATTATTTTGGCACTTTTGATGATTTCTGCTCCAAAGATACTAGATTCTGATCCTGGCATCAGGAAACTCTGGGCTTATGATATGCTATCTAGTCATCCATCTGCCCGGTTGCTGTGAAACACTGATCCGTCATCACTGACATGCTGAATTATCCTGACCTGTGACCTTGACCTGGTCATCTTCTCCCTGCTGACGAGGGATGGTGCATGCTCCTTATGGCACACCATATCCTGGGCTTGGACCAAGGCCTGCAAGTTGAAACCAACCTTCTTCCTCCTCTCATCTACTTTACTCTTCAAGCCATCCTGTCACTTCCAAAACAAGTATACCATATTCGCAGTTTCTGAGACTGCAAACGAATACGTAGTGATGCCACTGACTTTGAAAATGAAGCAATGAAAATGTGTTCCTTTTTCATACAACCCCCCCCCCACCCCCCTGTCACTACCCTGAGAACATGTTTATGAAGCCACTTGAACGTGCACGCAAAGTCACACGCTCAGCAGCCCTCAGTTCCCAGACCTTCTAAAGACCATGACGACAGAACAGTTGCAGTGCTCACCACCCACCCACACAACCTTGTTGTTTGCAATATTCTCCTCAGAAACTTCCATGTTCTGCAAAATGAGCCAGAACTGAAAACTGCATTTTCCAAAGCACCGTTGATTGCATTTTGTAGGGACACAAACCTTCAGCCATTCTTGTGAGAGCGTCAGTCCAGCATCCCCTCTAGTGGCTCTTTTCCTTCTCCCAGAAATCAGCCCTGTCACACGAAGAACTGCAAAACCTGCTCCTTCCTCAGCTCTGCTACTACCGTCACAGACCCGCTTGGAAAATTCACAATAAGGTCTTCTTTCACCCGGTCATCCAGTTTGGTCTAAAAAAGATAACCTGCAGACTTAGCAACAAACTGTACATTGGAGAAACCTACCGCTCACTCAACGACCGTTTCACTGAACATCTTAGATCCCTGAAACTTCAGTACAGAACCCTATTGGAATGCATTTTAACAGCCCCATGCACATATACTCTCACGCCAAAGTTTCTGCTGTCTGGCAGAATAAAGCCAGCATGACCTATCGAAAATTCATGGAATCCTGGCTGAACAAACGACTTGGTACCACCACACCAACAGTAACTTAACATCAAAGAATGATTTCTTTTCTCCTCCCCTCTCTCTCTCTCTCTCTCTCTCTCTCTTCTCTCTCCCCCACGCTCCCCCTCCTCTCTCTCTCTCTCTCTCCACCACGCTCCCCATCCTTCTGTCTCTCTGTCTCTGTCTCTCTGTCTCCTCTCCGACTCACTCTCCTCTCTCTCTCTCTCTCTCTCTTTCTCTCCTCTCTCTCTCCAACTTAACCTTCCTTTCTCCGAACCTCCTCTGATTTCTACTCGGCCCTGCAGCCATTTTACTTGACTTTGCTATCACCATGATTGATGTTCACCATTCCATCCTTTAAATTGCTATGTTCTCACAGTTCTTTTGCCATTGAAAAAGGGTTTAAGGCCCGAAACGTTTGGTTGATCTTCTCCATGGCTTACCTTTTCCACCTGTTGTTTCGTTTAATGTTCATTGTGTAATCCTGTGGTCAAATTCACCCGGTTGTTTCTTCTTCTTCCTCCAATCTCCTGCCAGGTCGGGCAAACCC
>JADBJO010003309.1:0-7500 GCA_016801955.1 Conus betulinus | reverse complement strand
ATTACAAACACACACACCACAACGTCACGGCACACCACAACCCACACACACACACCGGGTGGTTTGGCACTGCATTGCACGCACCGTGACCCACACACACACACACACAGCTACCACACCACGGCACACAGTGCAGCCCGATGGGTAGTTGGCACAAACACAGCGGGTCACAGCGGCAGCGAGCGGACACACTACAGCGACACACAGTGGGGGATCGTAGTCTTCTGTGGGGGTGCGTGCGAGGGCGGGTTTCAGTCGGGTCACTTTGCTGTTGGTGTGTTTGGTGGTTGTGGGATGGGTGGTGTTGTTGGGGGGACGGGGGACCCACCATGACGACGGTGCGGGGCACGTGTGGGTGGCCAGGTGGGCGGGGAGTCGGGGATGGCCTGCGGGCGGCTCGGTTACCGGGGGGGCGCTTCTTGAAAGCCGGGGGGGGTCTACCCGGCACCTCAGTGACCCGGTGGCCTGCTGATTGCCCAGTCGTCCACATCCACGCTGGTTCTACACGGGGGGGGGGGGGGGCCGCTGGCTAATCCGTGGAAGATAATTGTCAAATTTCTGAAGCGAGTTCAAAATTACTGGCTGAGCAGAGGAATTGTATTCGGGAGCGAATGGAAGTGCACACGTACCTGAATTCAAGGCATCGCGGTCCCCCATGCGCTGGCGCCCCCACCACCACTCTTGTCTCTCTCTCTCTCTCTCGTCCTCTCAGCTCTCTCTCCTCTCATCGGCTCCTCTCTCTCACACACCACACACCCACCGCACACACACACACACACACACCACACACACCATTATACAACGCACCACACACTCTCTCTCTGGTCGCTCACACACCACACACACACCACAGCACAACACCAACACACACACACACACACACACACACAGCGCACACACCACACTCACGCACACTAACACTAAACACGCAACGCAACTCACCCACGGTCGCGCGTTGCACAAACACACACGCATCACGCGCTCGCCACGCTCACACCACATTATAATACACACAAGATACACCACACACACACCACACACACACACATCACACACACCACACACACACACACACAACACACACACACACATTTGACAGTTGCTCTTAACACTAACCATTTGTAATTCCATGTGTTTTGTGTGGTCTTTTTACCTGGCAGAGAGAGAGAGCGAGAGAAGCTTAGAGAGAGGCGTAGAGAGAGAGAGCGAGAGAGAATTACACTGCACTGACACAATTTATATTCCTATTAGCAACTGTCCTGTTGTGCACGTTAATATTGGAGGTGGCTGCACCGTTTGTGTGTGGCGTTTGTGTGGTGTGTGTGTGTGTTGTTGTTTGTGTGTGTGTTGTGGTTGTGGTGTGTGATGTGTGTGTGTGTTGTGTGTGTGCTGGTCTGTTTTGCAATGGGTGTGTGAAGGGTTGGTGTGCGAGAGGTGGATGCCCGATGCAGTATCAATTTGCCGCGATTGCTTTTGTTTTCTTAGCGGTTGTAGTGTTTGACTGTGTCTCGTGAACGTGCATATCACCTTGATATCGTTGTTGAAATCTGAGATGATAGCTAGTGGGCGTGTCGGTGCTGGAACACTGGTGGCAAAGGGGTGGTGGGGGGTGCGATCAATCACGTGGCTTTGCAGGAATCATTAGGGCCTGTCTGAGGGTGGATCACACAGCCCAAGTGTAGTGGGGTAAGTGGATGGAGAAATTGAAGAACGGGCCGTGAGACCGACGGTCATTGAGTTCAATTTTGTTTACGGTACCCGGTTATCAGTTAGAAAAGGTCTTCCACGGAAGGCAATGTTCGGCGGGGCCAGACTTTCAGGCACGTGGAAAACGTAGGGCGGTTGACAGTGTATTGCTGCACACCATTTGTGACTCTTCATACGGGGGTCCCCAACACTGGTAGTCTAACGAAGGACTAGCAAGACGATCCACATATGTCACTGTGAACGGACGGGCCCCGGGGCGAACGGAAACCCTTTCCTAACTGCACATCCGCTTCAGTGCTGTTCAGTGGTGCTCTCTCTTTTATGTAGTGGCTACACAAACATGGTCGCAGAATAGGTCCCATCTACTAAGTCTCCTGCTGCTGACAAAAATCATACTCAGTCTTAGGACTATGTACTAGTGTGGCGTCCTTTTTTGTTCTCCTTGTGACTACGGTGAGTCTGGGTCGCGTCCCGCCGGTCTGCACAGTCCCCCCGAGTGCGTAGTGGTGTGTCGTTGCTGGCACCAAAGCACGTATGACGTAAAAACACCACGGACATGGCATGTGGAAAGGAGAATCCTAATTCTCTCTCTCTCTTCCAAAGTCTTGACTCGCCCCTCTCTCTCCGCGGCTCTTCTCTCTATCTCTCTTCCTCCTCCCTCTCTCCCCCTCCTCTCCTCTCAGGCTCTCTCCTCTCTCTCCTCACCTCCCTCTCCTCTCCTCGCATCTCTCCTCTCCTCCTCTCTCTCTCTCCTCTCTCTCCTCTCTCTCCTCCTCGTCTCTCTCTCTCCTTCTCTCTCTCTCTCTCTCTCTCTCTCCTCGGTGTGTGTGGTGTGTTGTGTTTGTGTGTGTGGTTTGTGTGTGTGTGTGTGTGTGGGTGTGTGTGGTTGTGATGCTGTGTGTGTATGAGTATATCAGCCTAGTGTATACTGGGCTGGTGGGCTAGTTTTTTAAAGCCTTCTTCAGGCTGCCGCTGGACAATCGACTTGCGTGGGGGAACAAACACCTTTCATTTAAATGCAAATGCCCAGGAACTTCCAAGTTGAAGCAGAACGAGTAGATTTCTCCGTAGATTTCTCCCGATGTGTCTGTTGGTGTGCGATTGATCTCCGTGCAGGGTCTTCCTTCAAGCACTTAGGTCCATTGTTGATGTTTGATCTGATTACGTCAGAAAAATGTTTCCCTGTATTACTTGAATCATCGCGTCAGTAGTTTTTCCAATTTCCCTATCTCTGAATTGCATCCATGATTATATTCTGCGTCAGATAATGGTCAACTCACTGAAGCAATAGCCCGTCCACAATTCTGAAAGTTCTGCCATAGCACACAAATAACAGTGTAAGGCATTTTAAAAATGTTTTAAAATAACATTTTTAAAGTAAAACAATATACTGCATTGCTGTGCTATGCAAAGCATCTCAATAGAAGCAATACATACACAAAAACATTGCACAAATGAATACAATGCAAATAAGATTCAAGTGATGCAAAATAATGCACAATAACACAATCCAATATTAAAATACAGTACTTACATTACTATACAACACAACACAAAACAACACAGAATAAGCGGTACACAGTTTAACAAAACACAATAACACAGTACAATACAGTACAATATAGGACAAAAAAAAATACAAAAAGTGTTTTGCCCAAACATATACACATACATTTACTGCTTGCAATTTAGGAAATCATGTATATACGTTATGACATCATAATACATTGCATTTCGTACAGTCTTGATGAAGACAAATCTACAAGAACTATATTTAAGACGTCACGTATACCAGTCGAGGAAGAAGACGCTAGGCATTTGTAATATCCAGTGGAGATCAAGGTTTTGTTATCTTTTTGGATTTTTAATGTCATATGTGTTTGGTGACAAGAGTCGAGAGCCAAGACTTCTAGGAAGTCAAAGGAGGGAAAGGAACATTGTAAAATCTTTCTTTTTATTCGCAAATTAATATTGTACACAATTTAAAGAACATTTTCAGACTAGCAATATGTTGTTGATGATAATGATGATGGTGATGATGATGATGATGATGATGATGATGATGATGATGATGATGGTGATGATGATGATGATGATGATGATGATGATGATGATGATGTGAATGCTTGCATGGATGTACGCAGATGTGCATATTGTATGGATACACAAGTACTTGTTTAAAGTATGCACAGCAGTTCAAATGCATCTATAGAAATGTTGTCACATCTTTTTTCTAACGAACTGACAAACATCAGCGAAATTCCAAGAACGACGCTGTGTTTCGCACACACTGCTGGTCTGATCCTGCATAGAAAATGCCTGGTCAAGTTTGTCTCCTGGATATTTCACTGTCGGTATAAAACTAATACTATGGTACACACTACAACCTACTGCCTGCCGGTGTGATTCGAAAGAGTGCCATCAAGCATCAACTTTGTCTTGTCAGTGTTTAGCACGAGCTTATTGCTGTTTATTATCCAGAAGGGAGCATTATCGATGTATAGCGCAATACTTAGACCGAGCAAACCAACGTTCTTTAGGTGGTGCACTTTTGGACAACTCTATGTCAGCTGCACTCTTATGACAGTGTGCTGAAATATTTCAGACGAAAGGAAGTAAAGAGAGAATAACACACGTTTCAACACAGAGCCTTGGGGAACACCACGCACACGGGGCTTCTGTGCAGACACGCAATTATCGATGACAAAACTGAATCTGAAGGGAACACACACACACACACACACACACACACACACCACACACACACACACACACACACACACACACACACACAACACACACGCACGCACGCACGCACGCACCGCACACACACACACACACACACACACACACACACACACACACACACACACACACACTCACGCATGCACGCACTCTCTCTCTCTCTCTCTCTCTCTCTCACACACACACACACACACGCACGCACGCACGCACGCACGCACGCACGCACGCACGCACGCACGCACACACACACACACACACACACACACACACACACACACACACACACACACACACACACACACACACACACACACACACACACACACACACACACACACACACACCAGTGAAACACAGGTCATGTACGGTTATCATGCAAGGTCTCTGTACGTCAGTCAACTGCTAAGCTTCCTCCGTGAGCTTCCCTTTACAATTCTTTCTTCTTTCATTACGTGTTCATGACAGCACTACAGGTTCCTGTATCTCTTGGGCCTGGCTGACAAAGGGATTTTCTCTGACAGGAAACGTAAAACTAAATTCTGTCATGTAGTCACAGATCAGCGTGCCCTTGACTATCCACATTCTTATCAATCATCAGGAAGAAGTCCAACGTCTGTGTTTCCATTTCATTTCCACGTTCATGCTAAGGTGAGTCTGTACCGAAGTCACGGGAACTGTCCACGAACGGACTGTTGAAGGGGGACTGTCATGTGACGTAGCCTCACATCAAGGCATGTGACGCTCCATCACATGTAGTCTAGTGATATGAATCATTTCCCCCATGCCACAACTAAAAAGGAAGAGATATTCATGTGGCTTGACTAGTGTAGCAGGCGCTTCCCCACATAATTGAGGATTGTTCAGTCAGATAGACAAGGGTGGTCATTGGGGTGAAAGTGACCACTGAGAGATAATTTAATAAGGGCTGGTAAAGTGCTGGTCATGTGTTTTGAACACGGAGCATGCACGCACTAGGAGATGGGAGGAAAGAATTAGTTTTAGCCCAGCAGATGGCCTAGAGACTCGAACCTGTCAGACGTTGGTCAAGAGGTCCTCACCACTGACCAGTCATTACCAGGTGAGCTATAGATAGTTGGGGAAAGGTACAGGGGAAAACCTTAAGAAAAGAGAAAGAAAGAATTCATATGTTGAATTGGGAAGCAGTTTACTTACACGAACCTTATTCGTGTTTCAGCCCTTCACCTTTCACCCCGTCAGCTATTCCTCCTCCTCTGAGACGGGTGGTTTAACGATGGCCATGGTGTGGGGAAACACACCGGTATTTCAGCCCCAGCAATTAAAGACTCCAGGTAGAGGAGTTGGATCTCATCATTTTCCCCCAGTGACAGGAAAGTTCAAGGGGGACAGAACGTTTTCTGATGCGGACAGGGCATCATAACAGTAAGGGGGCGAATGTTATCTTTGATGCAGGTATGGCATCATCAATGATTTGTTCTCCTGGTCTGGATCTTGGGCCAATGTTATATAGAAGGCCATGACTTTACAATTTTTTTGGATGGATGAGGATATTCTTTCTTCAGCAAGAAGAAGGAATCTTGTGAGATGTATTGATTTATCTCTCAGTGTGAAGAGAAAGAGAGAAACATGTATAGAATTTGTTTATTAATTGTTTGATTCATTTAGTAAAGTATTTTCCCCGAGGAGAGGGGGAGAAAAAAAAATGGACATTCGGTAGTGCGCCTTTTGGTTGATTGGAGGATTGCGTGTGTGTATGGAGTAAATGCAGAAGAGAGAGAAGAGAGAAGACAGACAGACGAGAGACAGAGAGAGAGGACCAACAGGCAAGACGAAAGAGAGAGAGAGAGAGACCATAACACAACAAAACAATTGAACAGACAGACGCACGACAGACAGCCAGTCAAAGAGAGAGAGAAGAGAGATGAGAGATAGATAGAGATAGAGAGGGAGAAGAATCTAAAAACACAAAACACTGCCAGACCGATTCAGATAACATGCATCATGAACAAAGACCTTTTGGACCGCATGATGTTAAGCGAATTGAAGCGAATTCCTGAAACTAATGCCAGAGGATATGCCGTCATTACCTGAGGGTCATCCGAAATTTCCTGGGCCGTAGACATAGCGATATTTTCTGCGTTTCTATTGTCGTAGTTGATTCTGGGAAGTTTCCAGCAGTGCCTTTCCTAAACAGCGCAGTCAAACGTTTTGATAAATGATAAAGCGCTCGCAGTGTACACACACACACACACACACACACACACACACACACCCACCACACCCACACACACCCAATGTATGGTTTGTAATTCTCGTTAAATACTTGCACATTCATTGACTTTGATACTTATTCGGGAACGAGAAATTTGAACACAACGAAATGGCGTAACAAGAACAAAGCTTCAAGCTTATGCTGTTTTCACACACACACACACACACACCACACACACACACACACACAAACACACACACACACACACACACACACACTTACGCACGCACGCACGCACGCACGCACACACACATCCACACACACACACACACACACACACACACACACACACACATCACACGCACACACACACACACACACACTCTCACGCCAACAATGGAAATCACATAGCTTCAGCCATTGAAATTCAAATCCCAGGGGAACAAAAACAAAAAAACAAACAACAAACAAAAAGCCACCTTTGTTTGACACACAAAACATACTGAGCGTTACCTTGTTTAGGCAAAGCCGAGTCTGATTGTGAATCGCCAACTGATGAGAAATTGTGACGTCATTTCCCTTCATGAAACCGTAGTCCCTGAGATCCAAAAAAGAACGGTGCCGGTTCTCCTTAAAGACGGCAGTATCAGTAGTGTAGGGCCGGTTTCACCAGGTTGACCTCCTGCCTCTGCCTTGTAAACCCACACCCACACACACACTACACACTGGAAGTTGACACGACAGAACCTCCACGGGAGCGTTCCCATGGCTTTCCCCAGCGCATATTTCATGACTGCAGAGCCCACCCTGAACGCAAACGTCTTCACATGTTTGTGGTGACCAAGCTTTCCGATAGA
>JADBJO010003308.1:222500-247500 GCA_016801955.1 Conus betulinus | reverse complement strand
GTTCAAATGGTTAGTGAAGTCTTTCACCAGCTTCCGCTCGAGGATTGTCATGGTGTCATCCAAGTAGCGGCCCCAGTAGAGTGGAGGAGAGTGGTAAGTCGCCAGGGCCTTCTCCTTGAAGTCCTCCATGAAGAGGTTGGGCTACAATGGAGCTGACTAGACAGCCATGGCCGCTCCTGTGGCCTGCTGGTAGAAGTTGCCTTGAGACATGAAGTAGGTGGCGTTGAGGCAGCAAGCCAGGAGTTCGCAGATGCTGTCCACAGAAAGCGTAGTACGCTGAGGCAGAGTGTCGTCAGCCTGGAGTCTTGCTTTGATGATGTGGATGCTTTCTTCGACGGGGACGCTGGTGAACAATGCCGAAACATCATTTGATACCAGGCACTCGTCAGGAGAAAGGGTGTAGTCTGCCAGTTTCTGAACCAAGTCTGCACTGTTGGTGGTGTGGTGTTCCGTTGTGCCAGCCAAAGGCGACAGGATGTCTGCCACAAATCTCGCCGTCTCATACATGAGGGAACCTCTGGAAGCAACTACGGGATGGAGAAGGACGTCTTTTCTGTGCACCTTAGGAAGGCCATAGAACTTGGGGACATCAGTGGTTGATGGGTACAGTTTTCTGTAAAAGTCAAGGGAAAGTCCACCTGCCTCCTTCAGACGGTTGAGCAGATCCTTGAGCTTGGTGGCATACCTGTTGGTGGGGTCTTTCTTGAGAGGCTGGTAGGTTTTTCTGTCATCCAACAGTTGGCTGGCTTTGTCATGGTACATGGACTTGGGGATGGTGACTATGGACCGACCCTTATCGGCCCGGAGTATCAGAATCGTGTCGTATGGTTTACCTTCCACCATTTAGGTCGTGGGTGCAACGAGGTGAAGTAGAAACTTGTGTGAAGATGCATTCGTCACTGTGTGTGGCATTGGAGGGAGAGAGAGAGAGAGAGAGAGAGAGAGAGAGAGGAGAGAGAGAGAGAGAGAGAGAGAGAGAGAGTGTTGATGAACTTCTTGCACATGCAAACAGTTATCATTATCAAGTGTACTTTCATAGCGCCTTCCTCGGCTAGAGACCAAGCTCTAAGCGCTTTACAATCCACACTCTCGTTTACACAACGGGCTGCCTACCTGGGTAGAGCTGACAGAAGAGCTGCTTGCCAGCGCTTCATTCAGTTGTTTCACGTGTCATTCAGCCAATATTGCCCACTCAATTTCCTTCCTTCATTCTGTCGATTTTTCACGCAGGGTGCATGCTGTGTAACGTGTCATCCATACCAATAACGGCTTAACTGGCCTTCTTTTCCGAAAGTTGGTGATAAGATTTTACGAGTGTGCAAAATGTTCGTCCACACACGGAACCTCTGTTTACCATCTCCTTCGAAGGACTTTTGGGGAAATGGAGTGGGAATCAGTGTTAACTCCGAGATGAAAATCGTAGTACACCGAAACCGAAACGGCCTGGCGGAGATTCGAACTTGCAACCCAGGATTACAAAGATTATGAGTCTTGCATTCTACCAACTCACCTGGTTTTGACTGCGGACTGTAAAAGATGGCTCCGTCTAACCTGAACGATGACACAAAACCGAACTTAGATCTGTGCCTACGTCAAAACACACACACACACACACACACACACACACACACACACACGCGCGAAGTAAATGTCATATTATTTGAAGAGGGGACATTGCGAGCCAGTCAGCATACATGTCACGTGTAGATCTTCATCTCACCCCATCCCCTCCCTCCACCCCCCCCCCCCAAAAAAAAAAAAAAAAATGACATCGAAGCAAAACCCAAAAGTGCTGTAAACTCATGCCTGCATGGCACAGGTGACTCCCATTAAGATAATTTTAAATCAGCACTGAAGGAAAAAAAAAAAAAAAGAAGAAATGTACTGGCGATATTGTTTAAAAAGTAAAAGGCCATCCTTTCAGTTTAGTATGAATGATACAGGTAGATTCCGTCACTCATTTGTAACCCATGCATATGACCGTACTATTTCTTCTGCAGTATTTGTTCCGTGTCGCGCGCTCAAACCATCTTTCGTACGTGAACTAGTTCCTTTAGATGGAAACAAAAAAGAGAGCTGAAAGTTATGAAATTCATGTAAAACCGAAAATTGAGTTTGACAACATTTACATCTTTTCGATGTCTTTACTTTCAATTGCTTGGGCTGTTGTCAGTCATTTGTCAGTATTTTCGGTGTTTTTCTCCTTTGGCTTGGGAGTGCACAAAGGGTAAGTTTGTGACTAAGTTCTGTGTAGGTAGGCTAATACCTTTGTTCATCATGTATTCTTGTTTGGACAGAAAAATGTAACTGCACCAGCCTCTCTTGGGTTTTGATTGATAGCTGTCTTTTGTCCTCAAAACCCTCTCTCTGCCTCTCACGTGTATCTTTTCATTCAGAGAACGTGCAGACAATTCGTCGTTTAACTGGGATCGATCCATTCAGCTTATATCCCTGCCCCCTCCCCCCTTCCCGACAATGGAATGCTGGTGTAAACTGTTGTCGTCTTCCCAATCCAGAGATCCTTCCGTGACGTGTGAGATATAGCACGCGCCCCGGACCTCCTACCCCATCCCCACCCGTGTATGACGGGAGGGTAGAGATAGGCACACGTTTACTATACTCAGGAAGATAAAAAGTTGAAACCACGCAACACCCGTGCATAAACTTGCGATTTTTTTTTTTTTTTTTTTGCGTGCCCCAAAATCCCCTGAGAAGGATCAGTTTGATCGAAATATTGGGAAGAATTTAATGAGTCTGTTGTTTTATCTTCATTTGATGTGCGTGCGTATATGCGTATGTATGTGTGTGTATATATAAACAAAGAAAACACACAACGCACTTAATGTCATAATATTTTGCCAAATTTTCGGCCATGCTGCCTTCTTCTGAGGCTTGTTGTTGACCAGGTAAGAACGTCATAAGTATTGACGCATTTGAACAAAGTTGTCATAGCTATGACGTCAGTGTTTCTGCCATTAAAAAAAAAAAAGATTAAGAGATAAAGAGATAAAGAGAGAGATTGAAAAAGAAAAAGACGCACACACACACACACACACACACACACACTTACACACACACACACACACACACACACACACTTACACACACACACACACACACACACACACACACACACGCACGTGTCACTCTGCCATCGATACTGCCAGAGAACCAAGTCCCCCTGCCACAGAGACAATTCCATAACAGTATTTACACAAAAATACATATACACACACGTACAGATCTACAGAAGAATTCCACCCAACCCCATCATAACCCACCCCTCCCATAAGTTAGCCAAGAGTCCCCCGTCTCCACTTTGCATATCAGTGTCCATCGGAGTCAAGGCCGTTGAGTCCCAAAGGATAAACTGTCTTTAGTTTATTCTTCCAGAAATCTTCTCTTCTCTGTCTTGCGGTTTTGTTCAGGCTGTGGACCATTTCCACCACAATGCATCTCATGTTCTTCAGAGAGTGTTCAGGTAAGTTGAAATGATTGTTAACATGAACACAAGCACCTTTGTTCAACTTGATGTTAGACCTGTGCAGATAGAAGCGATCTTTCAGTGTCAGCATAAAGTCACCAATGTACTGTGTACTCTGATAGTTGGTGCAATACAGAATGTAGACGATATTGCTGCTGTCACAGGACAGTCGATGACGGATGGTAAATGTCTCTCCTGTCTGCATATTACTGAATGTTCTGCTCTCAGCTAGATGGTTTTCACAAAACCACACAGTGTTCAGCTGTACATTTGAAGCATCCAGCATAGATGTCATCTGGAATCGGGAGAGCTGATGGCGTGAGCAGATTTCTCAAAGACCGCGATTTTCTTTCGGCTAGTATGGGTGGGAAAGGCATAGCCTTCCGCATTTCTGACTCGTGTGGAGAAGAGGTTGGAGTTCTTCAAACCAAGAACGGAATGGGGGATTAGAGGGGTTGTGAGTGACGATGAATAAACTCGGTTGTGTTGCCTGTCTTCCATCTTATAGCTGAGAGTCTCGTGTCGGGGAACATGGCTGGCTTTGGTTTTTGCCTCCTGGATGGTCACAGGGCTGCATCCTCGCTGGAGGAAATCACGTTCCATATCCTGGCAACGAGACTGGAAGGTTGGCATGTCAGAACAGAGGCGGCGGAGGCGCAGGAACGGGGCATAAGAAATGTTTTTGATGGTATGGTAAGGGTGGCAGGATGAATGGGCCAAGTATGTACGAGCATCTGTAGGTTTGGAATACAGGTCTATGTACAGATAACATCGCTTCAGATGGATGGAGATGTCTAAGAATGGCAGGGATTCCTTAGAATAGTTCATAGTGAACTTGATGGTAGGGTAGAACTGGTTCAAAAACTGAAGGAACTGGTGAAGTTCTTCTGTTGATCGAGACCACAGAAGAAAGATGTCGTCTATAAAAACCGTTTCCACAGTTCTCGGCTGATAGGAAAGGGGCTGTTGTCCAGCAGCTGTGCCTCCAGCCAGCCCATGAAGAGGCAAGCCACCGTAGGTGCCATAGGTGTGTGCCCATTGCAGTGCCCAGTTTTTGCTTGTAGAAATGCCCGTCAAAGTGGAATACATTGTTAGATAGTACATGGTTCATCAGTTCCAGAAGACGCTCTGTTGGTATGTTGTTGATGCAATCATTTTTGTCAACAACAAACGCCTTCACTGCTGTTTCCATGTCGGCGTGAGGAATGTTACTGTCGAGTCCAACGACATCAGTGGTGACCAGGTATGTACTGTCGTCAAAAGGACCAAGCTCACGGGTCCATTGGTCTAGTGTATGGAGCATGTGTGTGGTGTCTTGCACATGGGACGGAAGTTGCTTGACATGGTCTTCTAACCAGTGGTCCACTAGTTTGGAGATACGTTCAGTGGGGCCACCAACTCCTGAGACAATGGGACGTCCAGGTGGGTTTTCCAAAGTTTGGTGGATCTTAGGAAGCATGTAAAACTGATGGCAGCGTACACTCCCAATTTCAATAGTAGCCCATTTGTGTGTGTTCTCATCGATGTAGTCATCATTCAGAAGTCGGTTGACCAAGTGGGTTGGGTTTTCTAGCAATGGTGTTTGAAGACCCTTTCTTAATTATATCATAGTGCTGAGTGGAAAGAAGTTGGCGATGAGCTTCAGCAATATAGTCTCACACACGCACACACACACACACACACACACACACACACACACACACACACACACACACACATATATATATATATATATATATATATATATATATATATAGAGAGAGAGAGAGAGAGAGAGAGAGAGAGAGAGAGAGAGAGAGAGAGAGAGAGAGATAGATAGATAGATAGCCACACATACATGCTTTTAATTTTTCTGTAACTTTTTTCCTCTCCACACTTTCGTTTTATTCTATTTTACCATCCTTCGCTGGCTACTTTGGGGGTGCTGTTGGTGGTTTTTTTTTTGAAAGCCTTGGTGGTGAGAAACACCGCAGGAATTATGGACCGTGGTGTGTCTCTATTTGACACCAGGAGCGCAGACACAATCAGCCGTGTTTCCCTGATGAGTCCGATCCAGCGGACGAAAGGCCTCGGAGCAGGTGATACATATAGATCTGTTTTCGAGAGGGATTGCGATAGTTTCCTCATGCAGCTAGTGAAGGGTTTTCAGACTTATACATTTTCCCATTTACTTCATTTTTTTTTTTTCTTCTCAAATTCAAATCTCTGCCAAGTCATTACTATAATGACGGGAGAATTGTTAACCTGCACTGTTTTCCCCCACTATTTAATTGTTCAGCATTATATATATATATATATATATATATATATATATATATATATATATATATATGTGTATATGTGTGTGTGTGTGTGTGTGTGTGTGTGTGTGTGTGTGTTCCATCCACATGTCACACAAAAAATCGGTCAATCTCCTGGAATGATGGAATCGGATTTAACTGGCATTCAAGCTTTCTCTTAATGTTAAGATAAAAAAAAAAATCTTTAGAAGAATTAATAGGTAAACTCCACCCCAAAACAAGGACAAACAAAGTACATGACAAAAAAGCACGACGCGTTTTGACTCTTAGGACTTCTTCAGGCAACACACAACAACATTCAGGACAATGAAAACGAAGAACGAGCAATCACTTCTGTTCTCAATTCAACGCCTGTCTTGCGCCGAATTTGAGAAGAGAGAGATTGTTCGTCGTTTTGATTGTCCTGATTGTTGTTGATCTTGCCTGAAGAAGAGGTCGAAACGCGACTTGTTTTGTCTTGTCATTTGTTTTCCCTGTTGTGTGGTGTACTTACTAATAATTCTCAAAAATGGTTTCAATTTTCGCTTGCAGTTACTTCACTGTTAAACCAGTGAAGAAAAAATCGTTTTTCAAAAAGATTCCTCCTCTCTCTCTCTCTCTCTCTCTCTCTCTCTCTCTCGTGGAATAGCGTTTGGAAGGTTTATATCGGAAGAGAAGAAGAAGAACAAGAGAAAGAAGAAAAAGAAAAAAAGAAGAAGTAGTAGTAGATAGAAAAAAAGTAAGTAATAAAGAACGAAGGAAAGAAAGAAGAAGAAGTACTAGGAAGTAGAAGTTCTCTAACCCGGCTGTCTCAAGCGGACATTGATCCCCGTGGCCTTTTTTTTTTTTTTTTTTTTGGGGGGGGGGGGGGCATGAGGCAGTGGGGGTGGGTGGGATCAGGGGGGTTGACCAGCGAGCATGCAAAAAAAAAAAATATATATATATATATTAGCTGACTTCTCTGCTGGTAGCGTGACCCGAACCCTGAACCCACACACGCGGACAATGGCCCAGTGGATTGCCGATAACCGGCACCAGCTGTACGAAGTGCTGGACGAGCCCCTGTTCTCTGAGCTAGGAGACCTCGGCAATACCTACGTGAGGCCTCAACACCTCAGGTAGGCCCGTGTGTGACGTGTTGGGAAGTATTGTAGGTCCTTCTGACGTCAGCGTAGTTGCTGACGCGTAAGACTGCGCGGGGACAAAATGACGTCATGATACCTGGGTTTCCTGAATGTCACAAACTTTTCACTTGGAAGTGGAAGACGCTTTCGGAAGGTTCTTGGACTTTTCTTCCTTTTTAATAACGTTCCTCGCATTTGATCTCTCTCTCTCAAAAAACAATTCATGCAATTTGATTGGCTGAGGTACACCGTGATTTCTTAAAAACAAACAAACAAACAAAAAAAACTTCCAGCTTCAAAAACTGAATTTTGTATGTGTGTTTTAGAAAGGGTGGTGAACGACGTTTGTGTGGTTGGAATTGAAGAGCATGTCTCTGTCTTGACTCATTAGTAACCATGCTATGCAGATTGGATTTGTGAATTTCCCGCTGGAATATTGTTGTAACACCTTGCTCTCTCTTATGTATATATGACTAATAAATTCCAAGGATAAGTAACCGAGCGCCATTCAGAACTTACAGAGCAGCTTGGTGTTGCAAAGACTGCAAGAAATATTCAGTTGTAAAACAAAACTCGTTCTTATGTCTTAGAGTTAAGAAACAGGGGGAGATAAGCATTCATATCTGCAATGGCAGTTTGTTCGCCTAACTAACAGCATTTGCTTGAGAGAGTGAGTAGAGAATAATAAATGCTTCTAGCATTTTAGCTTGAGAGAGTGAATAGAGCTTAAATGAGTCTTAATAGCTTCTCAAATGAGTCTTTAGCAAGCTTATAGGAGAAGAAGGAGACACTCTCAAACGGGGAGGAAACTCACTAACATATGTTTTAAGAAGAATGCTATCCCAGAATAAGGCCGGTGTGCAATACATAGTATATTTGTTGAGTTTTCAAAAAACCAACCAAAGGTGCCACCTGAGAAGCAAAAAAAAAAAAAAAAAAAAATCATCATGAAAGAGCGAAACAAGCTACATTTTCTAGTAAAAGGTAGAAAATGTAAAAAAAAAATAATCTCTTAAGACACAAGCGCTGAGGGCCAGTTCTTGGAATGAGTCCGCAAGGGACTAAATTATAATTGACTAATAAATTCCAAGGATAAGTAACCGAGCACCATTCCAGCAACTTGCACAGCAGCTTGGTGTTGCAAAGACTGACACTTTGGGAAGGCTGCATCATTGACGATATCGCTTTAGAACTCTTGGAGATTGTAAAGGGGCAGTAATTGATATGTTAACTGCCATGTACGCATGCGTGTGCGCACATATGTGCATACTCACTCACTCACTCACTCACACACACACACACACACACACACACACACACACACACACACACACACACACACACACACACACACGCGCCTGCAGCAACACAGAAACACACACACACACACACACACACACACACACACACATACACACACACACACACACACACACACACACACACACACACACACACACACACACACACACACACACACACACACACACACACACACACACACACGCACACGCACGCACGCACGCACACGCACGCACACACACGCACGCTCACTCACACAATTCTGGCACATCAGGGAGTGCATGGGCTCACAGTCACTAACCGTCCTTCCCAAGAAAGCAAAGCTCCACCACTGCTAGACATACCACACCATCAACTTGATCAGTCATGCCAGCAAAAAGTTACTCAAAATCCTGCCGAATGGACTGCAGCCGAAGCAGAGACTGATACTACTACCGGAAAACAAGTTGGATCTCTCAAAGACAGAAGTACCTTCAAACAAATGTTTCATTTGTGTAAGCCTGCTCTTTGCAGCAAAAGAAAAAAAAAAAGCAACTTCGGCCCAAGAATGAGCTCTAGCACGTCTTCATAGAGTTGTGGAAAGAGTCCGGCAGAGAGAGGCGAGCAGAGGAGCTACAGGTCACAGTGAAGGAACTGAACATTGCGCAAAAGCTATTCAAAACCATTTGGCCTGTCTGACTTCAGTTGGAGTCCGCCAGGGCTGTCTTCTATCTCCCCACACTCTAAAGAACATCACGGAACGCATTACGGCTAATGCTCTGAATGACCATGTCAGCATTCAGCCCTGGGAGGAGAACCGTCCCAAAGTTTCGATTTGCATATAACATGGCAGGCAGAGAAGGAGAATACCACAAGCTTGTTCAACGACCGGATGTAACATCGATGATATATAGCCTAGAAATAACCACACACTGGAAACATCAAGTTAACGGTATCACCATCACACTGCTGATATAATTGTCCATGGACAGACGCTTGGCGCTGTTCAACGTTTGGCTTACCTAGGATCCTTCGTTAGCAATGAGGAATCCAAACCAGAAATCATCTTAAGGCTAGAGCAGACATCTCAGCACCGTCTATATTAAAACCTGCATAAAAGGACAGGAACATCTCCACGAAACACACTGTCAGGCTCCCGCCTGTGCTGGTGTATTCCATCTTCCTGTGTGTATCCCAGACAAGGAACCTCACAGCGGGTCTGGAGAGAAAAACCCAAACGAAGAGACCTAAGCATCAGATGTACTGTTCATAGTACCGATTAATAAATGCGTCAAAACCGTCTAACGGTGCATCTGTCCACATGTACATCTGTGACATCAGTTGTCGAAAGGAAAACCACGTTGGTATGGCCATATAATAGGATCCAGTGGTCGTTCTCAAACAGTCCACTAGGGGGCTGTTGATAGAGACGAAGGGAAGACAAAACAAAACAAACAAACAAAATACAAACAAACAAACAAAAAAACAAACAAACAAAACAACCGAAGGAGTGAAAACAATACAGGATATACAGGGAGAACATTGGCTTAAGTACAGTGCCAGGCACACAACCAGCAGAACAGCAGGAATCCGGTAAATTGCTCTCCAGTGGTGCCCAGGTGATTCTGTACTGTGTTGAGGGAGACAAAGACGATGACAGACAGACAGACAGACTAGACAGTTCTGCAGTCCCTGTCAAACCGCGGGTCACTTTGTTATGGGGTAAAACCGTCGGTTTCAGTTAGCGATTTGGGGAATCAGTGTGTCGCTGCTTCGCTTCAAATTATCACCTGTGACTATTCGAATTTCCTGCGCAGCACAACGAGTCTAACCCATTTGAACTAATTTTCGACAGACAGACAGACAGACACACACACACACACACACACACACACACACACACACACACACACACACGCACACACACACACACACACGCACGCATGCACGCACGCACACACGAACGCATGCACGCACGCATGCACGCACGCACGCGCACGCACACACACACACACACACACACACACACACACACACACACACACACACACACACACACACGCACGCACGCACGCACACACATACACAGAGAGGGAGAGAGAGGGGGGGGGGGAAGGGAAGAGAAAAGCAGGCAGAATGTGTGTGTGTGTGCGCGCGCGCGCGCGTGTGTGTGTGTGTGTGTCTGTCTGTCTGTGTGTCGTGTATGTGGTACCTACGCGTGCACGAGCGCGCGCGCTCCCACGCTGCGCATACATGATGGTGTACCTGCACGCCTGCCTGCTCACGTGTCGCGTGAAATGTGTGTGCGCGCGCACGGCGCACGGCGACACCTCAGACGGTCCCAGTGGAGGAGGGAGCAGGGGGAGAGCGAGGGGGAGGACGATGAAAGCGTCGTGCGGTGTGTGCCGTCACGCATCCCCTCCTTCATGGTGGGGCTGGGCAAGGAGGAAGGCAGTCAGTCCAACAACCACAGCAACAACTCTCACGATCCCATCCGCAACGAACCGCGCGCAGCGCCATGCCGAGAGGTGAAAAACACACACACACACATACACACACACACACACACACACACACACACACACACACACACACACACACACACACACACACACACACACACACACACACACACACACACACACATACACACACACACAGATGAAATAAACACGCACACACACACACACGCACACACACACACACACACACTCTCTCACACACTCTCTCGCGCTCGCGCGCTCTCGCGCGCACACACACACACACACACACACACACACACACACGTTAACAAATGACACACACACACAACACACAATACGCACGCACGCGCGCGCAACACACACACAAAACTTGCGCGCACAGACATACACACGCATACACGGAGCGCACACATACGCACACACATACACACACACGCGCGGCGCACACACACATTAATAAATAAGATGAAATAAAGTCACACACGCGCGCGCACGCCACGCATAGACACACACACACACGGTGGTGGACACACACACACACACGATGGTGGGCACAACATGTGGATAAATGGTGGGTGAAATACGAAGGGGCAAATTGAAAAAAAAAAAAAAAAAAAAACCCCCTAATAGGTGGTGAGGAGACAGGGGTGGCCTGAAAACTGAGAATGGAGTGGAGATGTGGTGGGGGTGGTGGGGAGAGGTGGTGAGGAGGTGGGGGTGGTGGTGAGAATGGGTGGAGGTGGTGGGGAGAAGGGGTGGAGGTGGTGGAGGAGAAGGGGTGGAGAGAAGAAATTGTGCAGGGAAACATGGTGTGAGAACTGCAAGGGAAATAATTGTTAATAGTTTTAGTGGACTGATGATAACGATGCATTTACCTCCCTTGATGGTTCAGTACGGCTGGATACAGCTCTGGATGACAGGATAATCTTAGGTCTTCTAACAGTGCTTCAGATTTGCAATAAAATTAAACTAAAGGGAATCCACCCCAAAGTTTTGTGAAAAAGAAAATTAAAAGTTACTTATTCATTAGAGCTGTAATATTAAGGTAAGTAATCTATCAGATCTCTAATACAGTTTGTAGGTTAATCAGAGATGAAGTGTGAAAATTGTTGATTGATTAGATACGTACCATAAAGATTGATAGTTTATGAAATTTATATTACAAAGATTTTCAGTTTATAAATCCTGGAATGTGTGAGGTAGTCAGTAAATAAGGTCTATAGATTACTATATGAAGTTGCTAGTTTATTAGCTCTCTGATATGTAAAGCAGATTTGTAATATGTAAGGATTTAAGTTTATCATCTCTGTAACTTAAACATTGTAGGGTCAACAGATCTGTACACTAAAGCTTTTGGCTCATTATATTTGTTCGCATTAAAACGATTGTTCTCTCTCTCTGTCTCTCTCTCTCTCCCTCTCCATTTTTCAAGTCTTCTTGGTATTATTCAATTTGAGCTTTAGCTCTGTGTTACACTACAACACGAGAAAGTCTACGTGTCTTAACCAGTTAATAATCAGTCCTGCTTTGCCATCATTGACATATTTGACAGTCGATTTTGTGTGACACTGCAGTGGTAGGTCAGTTTTTGTACCCGCCACCCTTCCTTCACCTAGTCAGCTTCATTGCTTGCTTCACACACACACACACACACACACACACGCTCGCGCGCGTGTGCTCACACACACGCCCCGTTCTCTGTCTAGAATCGTCGCAGAAGACCACCAGACCTTCAGGCAGGCCTCTATATAACGGCGAGCCGCCCGAACGGCCAGTCCACCGCAGGCCGGCTTCTAGAGGTGGACCTCGCAGCTCACCTGCGACAGCATCGAGAGCGCAGAAACGTCATCATGCCCGAACTCAGCAGCGGGTCTCTGCGACAAGCCAGCGACAGTCAGACCACACAGCAAAGAAGCGAGCGAACAGAGGAGAGCCACCCTACCGATGAACAGGGACGGGGAGACGGGCGGCGAGACAAATCCAGCAAGACTCCCCACGTAAGTTTCCAGCCGTGCCCGAACTGTCCTCTGGAATCGGAAGAGGAAGAGCCCCAATCGCTGTCCCGAGAGGCCCGGAAGCGGAAGCAGGAGGAGGAGAAATCCCCTGAGCCTTGCGCGCCCTCTGGGGAGGAAAGCGAGGACGGAGTCGTTCCTGGGAGACTGTCTGTGGACGACGGTGTGATGTCTAAACCTTCCGAGTCCAAGGCGCCTCCACGTCAACGAGAAAGCCAGCCACGTCCGTGGCAAGGTCTGCCAGGTATTGTCCTGTGGTGTGTTGTGTGCTGTTGTGCTGCGGGACAGGATTCGGTGAGTCTTGTCTAATGTGTTATGCTGATGCTACACTGCTGCTGTACTGCCCTGCACTGTTCTGTAGCGTACTGTGATATACTGATCAGAAGTAATCTGTACAACACTGTCCTGTACCTAACTGTATTACACAGTCCTGTATATCATCCTGCATAGTATTGTTCTGTGCCGGGGGAAAAAAAAAAAAAAAAAAACACCTACACTGTCCAGTATATAATCCTATATCATGCTGCCCTGTGCTATATTCTGTGTTACACTGTTCTGCTCCACACAGTACCACACCGTCATGTATGATACAGTACCACACCGTCATGTATGATACAGTACCACACTGTCATGTATGATACAGTACCACACTGTCATGTATGATACAGTACCACACTGTCATGTATGATACAGTACCACACCGTCATGTATGATACAGTACCACACCGTCATGTATGATACAGTACCACACCGTCATGTATGATACAGTACCACACCGTCATGTATGATACAGTACCACACCGTCATGTATGATACAGTACCACACCGTCATGTATGATACAGTACCACACCGTCATGTATGATGTATGATACAGTACCACACCGTCATGTATGATACAGTACCATACCGTCATGTATGATACAGTACCACACCGTCATGTATGATACAGTACCATACCGTCATGTATGATACAGTACCACACCGTCATGTATGATACAGTACCACACCGTCATGTATGATACAGTACCACACCGTCATGTATGATACAGTACCACACCGTCATGTATGATACAGTACCACACCGTCATGTATGATACAGTACCACACCGTCATGTATGATACAGTACCACACCGTCATGTATGATACAGTACCATACCGTCATGTATGATACAGTACCACACCGTCATGTATGATACAGTACCACACCGTCATGTATGATACAGTACCACACCGTCATGTATGATACAGTACCACACCGTCATGTATGATACAGTACCATACCGTCATGTATGATACAGTACCATGTCATGATACAGTACCACACCGTCATGTATGATACAGTACCACACCGTCATGTATGATACAGTACCACACCGTCATGTATGACAGTACCAACCGTCATGTATGATACAGTACCATACCGTCATGTGTATGATACAGTACCCATACCGTCATGTATGATACAGTACCATACCGTCATGTATGATACAGTACCATACCGTCATGTATGATACAGTACCATACCGTCATGTATGATACAGTACCGTCATGTATGATACAGTACCACACTGTCATGTATGATACAGTACCACACCGTCATGTATGATACAGTACCACACCGTCATGTATGATACAGTACCACACCGTCATGTATGATACAGTACCACACCGTCATGTATGATACAGTACCACACCGTCATGTATGATACAGTACCATACGTCATGTATGATACAGTACCATACCGTCATGTATGATACAGTACCATACCGTCATGTATGATACAGTACCACACCGTCATGTATGATACAGTACCACACCGTCATGTATGATACAGTACCACACCGTCATGTATGATACAGTACCACACTGTCATGTATGATACAGTACCACACTGTCATGTATGATACAGTACCACACTGTCATGTATGATACAGTACCACACTGTCATGTATGATACAGTACCACACTGTCATGTATGATACAGTACCATACCGTCATGTATGATACAGTACCATACCGTCATGTATGATACAGTACCATACCGTCATGTATGATACAGTACCATACCGTCATGTATGATACAGTACCATACCGTCATGTGTATGATACAGTACCACACTGTCATGTATGATACAGTACCACACCGTCATGTATGATACAGTATACCGTCATGTATGATACAGTACCATACCGTCATGTATGATACAGTACCATACCGTCATGTATGATACAGTACCACACCGTCATGTATGATACAGTACCATACCGTCATGTATGATACAGTACCATACCGTCATGTATGATACAGTACCATGTCATGTATGATACAGTACCATACCGTCATGTATGATACAGTACCATACCGTCATGTATGATACAGTACCATACCGTCATGTATGATACAGTACCACACCGTCATGTATGATACAGTACCATACGTCATGTATGATACAGTACCATACCGTCATGTATGATACAGTACCATACCGTCATGTATGATACAGTACCACACCGTCATGTATGATACAGTACCACACTGTCATGTATGATACAGTACCACACTGTCATGTATGATACAGTACCATACCGTCATGTATGATACAGTACCATACCGTCATGTATGATACAGTACAGTACCGTCACTATGATACAGTACCATACCGTCCTTTACCACAGTACCACACTCTCCACACTGTCCTTTACCACGCTGCTCTCCACATGCCTGTACCATCTGCATGACATTCTACTGCATGTTATCCTGTGTTACACTGGCCTGTACCGTAATATATCATGATCGTTATTGTTGTTATTTTTTATCATCATCATCATTATCACCTTCACTATCATCATCATCAGCAGCAGCAGCAGCAGCAGCATCTTTGTTATTGATATTATGATTATTACCATTATTATTGTTGCTGTCATCATCATCATCATCATCATCATCATCATCATCATTGTTACTATTATTATTGTTATATTATCATTGTTGTTGCTGTTGTCGTTATTGTTATCATCATCATCATCATCATCATCATCATCATCATCATCATCATCATCATCATCATTATTGTTATTAGTCTGATTATGATCATGACTATCATTCTTTTTATTACTTTGGCTGGTTTTATTATATTCATCATTATTGTTGCTGTGGCAGTTGTTAGTACCATTATTGATGTTGTTGTTTTGTTGTGGTTGTTATTGTCGTCGTCGTTATCGTCGTCATCGCCATTATCCTTCTCCTCCCCCATCTTCTTATCATTGCTGTTGCTGTCGTCCGTCCGTCGTGGCGGTGGTGTAGGTGGTCTGGAAGATAGTAGTACTGACAGTGGCGGTGGTGTAGATGGTCTGGAGGATAGTGGTACTGACACTGTTGCTGCACCTGTTCTCACGTCGTTTTAGTGAACAGCTCAGCTGTAAGCCATTTCTAGATTTTTACTTTTTTTACTTTTTTTTTTTTTTTTTTTGCTGTCCCATCTTCTGTGCCATTTCAGTGTCATTACACCCACGCCGTTCATTCCGACACCCCGTCCACAGCCACAGCCCGTCCACAGCCACAACCCGTCCACAGCCACAACCCGGTCAGTCCCCATTGCAGCCCCGGTACCGGCAATCCATGGGGAGCAGTCAATGTCAAGTCGTCAAGAGGCAACCCACCGGAGGAGACACTGCACTGCTGCCGAGTCACTTCGGTGGTGTTCAGTGGCGCCTGTTCTGATCTAACATACGCAGGACACCACCTACTAAGCCCCCTACTGACGACAATAATTGCTTAGTCGCGAAGCCAGCGCGACCACCACGTCCGTCCAGCGACAGCCCCTATGGACTCGCCGATACCGGTGACCTCGACGGAACTAAACCAACGACATCGAAACTGAGGTCACCTTGAGAGCAGCGCATGAAGGGCCACAGAATTTGATACACTTTTTTCAATGCTGATCGATGAGAATGAGGATGATTAAGATGATGCTACGGATTTCCATTCCAGTCTGAGACTGCATGATAGGGCTGTACTCTGCGCTTCCTTTCATAATATATCCCGGCGTCAACCAGGCCCGAGAGATACAGACACCTGCAGTGTTGGTCAGGAAATTCCAGCAACACTCTCAGAGACGCATCCATTAAGTGGATGAAACTCGACTGTGTGGTCCCAGTCTTCCCAACTGAGCCCATAGCAAACTCAACTCTGGGCAGGATCCGGTCTGAGCAGAAAAATCCCACATGACTCTGATGGGAATCGAACCCACGACCTCCCAACCGGGAGTCCCCGACGCTAACCACTTTGCCACGGCGGCTGGCGTAATTTCTATATTTCGACCTCTGCGATATTATAATCATTATCAGTACTGGCACATGGTTATTGTTCTCCGTGCTATCACTAAGGTTAGCGTTATTATCAGTACTTCATCATTCCTACTACCATCAGGAACAATAGCTGTGGTAAGAAGTATTCGTTGCTGCATCATATCATCACTCATTGTTATCATGATTATCATAACGGTTAACCTCTGTGTCCCCATTACCATCACCATCATCATTAACGGTCCCCAAAGTGCCACAAGCATCCTGTTATTAAGACTAATGCCTTTACAAACACATGTAATGCTCATTAAGGGCTAAAAGTGTTGCCATTTTATCATTATAAGCAGCAGCAGCAGCAGCAGCAGCAGCAGTAGTAGTAGTAGTAGAGGTGGTAGTAGTAATAGTAGTAGTGGTAGTGATGGTGGTGGTGGTGGTGGTAATAGCAGTGTTGATAATCACAGTAGAACATGGTGATGATGTTGATAACGACGATGATGATGATTATGATCATTATGACGACAATCATGATGATTATGTCTTCTTGTTATTATTGTCTTACTACCTTCTGTTTGAGTTTTGTAGTCCTTATTTCTAATTTGTGATTTTGTTTTGAAATAAAATGTCATTCATTTGAAAAAGAAAAGGACTGATCTCTTTACTGTTTTTGACAGCTTCTGGACCAGAACTCAAAACTTCAGCCCCTGACTTCACCACGGAGGTCACCAAACTGCCTCCCCAGATCCAAAAGCCCGCTCGCAAACACCGACGGAGTGAGCCACGTCCCCCGTTCCCCGGCTTCCGGAACGATCTCATGGTCCCTACGACCACAGCAACAACGGCACCAGCGGCGTCAGCGACCAGGAGCAGTACCTATCTAGCATGTCCACCGACTTGCTCCTGGGTGGCCCTTCCCTACTGCATCGAGCTTTGGCCGGTGAGGGCAGGTGTGTCCCAAACTCCATCCTGACGGAACTCCGGCCCCTGAAGTCGGCGCCAGCTTTTATGAATTTGATCTGGAAGGTCCGGGGTACATGGGTGAGGGCAGTGCGTACGGCTTGGTTGAAGAGGACGAACAAGACGTGGGCCTCAGTGATGACACGAATGGAAGTCATTTCGACTCTGACGAGCTGGACTGCTATCCCAGGAATCGTCTCCTCACTGTTTCTCCGTCCGTTCCTTTCCCGGTGCACAGAGACACGAGGAAAGACAAGAAGGTGAAGACTTATCTTCCGTCTTTCTCCAGTTTGTCTGATGAATCGGCCGGCGACACCTCTGGATCCAAAGATTGGGGAAAGTGGAGCATGCCGGGCATAGGTAAAGGAACAGCTAAGCCTCAAGCCCAGCAGGAACCCAGACCTAACGCCTTTAATAACGGCAACGGGTGGAGGTGGAAAGGTTCCAGCAGGAAAAGTTCCAGCAGACATCTCGAGGAGGATGTCCTGGGCGACCGAGGATCAGACCGGCACAGTCACCGTACACAAGGTGCAGGCTTCCGGCACAGAACAGACAGAATCCCTGAAACTGATCACTCCACTTCGTTCAACTGGTCTACCTCCTTCTCCTCCTTCTCCTCCACCCTCTCAGCCTCATCTACGACCTTGACCCCTTCCACGAGCAGCGAGGAGCGGTTCCTGTCCAATCAGAAGAACACCGAAGCCTCCGAATATAAAGAGCGCAGGAAGGAAGCGAACCCGTTACATCTTCGGGACACGCTTCGCAAGGGAGGTAACCTACAGGCGCAGGTTCGTTTCCTCAAGAAGAAACTGCAAAAAGAGCTGGTCACATTTTCCTTTCGGCCTTTCCGATTTTTCAGCTCCTCTCGGAAGGAGAGCCCGTGGACGAAGCTTGGAGAAACAGAGGTGGGAACAAGCCCAGAGCAGCCCCCTCTTCTGCTGTTTCCTCTTCCAGTTACCATTCCATCCTGTTCTCAGACGACGAGGACGACAGACCTCCGAAGAAACATCGTTAGTCCCTTGGCTTGTCACAGAACATGCAGGCATACACCGATGTAGTGTGGGTGTTGTGTGTGTGTGGTGTGTGTGTGTGTGTGTGTGTGTGTGTGTGTGTGTGTGTTTTTATGGAGGGGGAGTGTGGAGTGAGACTTTTGAATCATTTTCACTTTTTTTTTGGTATTACCAAATCTAAACATCATCAACTGAAAAACCTGCTGTACTTTAATTTTGTTTTTGCTCATAAAATTGTTCGGTGATTGTGCAAGTAGGCCTATAAACGAGAATGTTGTTGGATTAGCGGGGATGGGAAGGGGGTAGGCGTGTGGGGGGGGGGGGGGGGGCATAACTTTTGTCAAGAAGACAAGACGGTCTCTCAGACGGTCAGGAAAACCAGAGGACCTGCTTTGTACATAGCGTGACCGGCTCACTGGCCATTGTGGGAGAATGGTTGGTCGCTGCATGCCACGTGCTGCCTCTTGGGAATCCAAAGAATAGTTCACTGTCAGAGAGACAAACGTTCGAACACCCTATAGAGCATTTTCACATTGTTTGGTATTGCATCAATTTGCATTGTATGGCAGTGTACAGTATTGTATTGCACAACGTTATCCTTGTAACAGAATCGTCTATACCAAAGTGAAGCTGTTTGCAGAGACACACATTTTTTTAATGAGGAGCAGTAAGGATGATGATGATTATGGTGTTGAGCTGCATTAGAAAAATAAATCCGAGTCTACATAAAAAGGGGTTCACTCAACTGAGAGATACTGACACCTACCGCGCTGGTCAGGGAATTTTGAGAAAAGACAGAGCGTCTGAAGCAGTTAGAATTAGAGTGTAATGTTCCAGTCTTCCCATTGAATTCCCTGGCACACTGGATAAATCCAGATAGGAGACGCCTGGTGTAATGCCACAGAATGACCGCCACCTCGTGTTCACCCATGGTGTCATTCTGGGGCAGGTCTGAAATGACTCAAGTGGAGAGGTGTGTCTCGGGACGATTCCCGTCCTTGCTCTGGAATAACTTGACACCGTTTTTTTATGAAGTTATCTGGCAGTTTATCAGATCACTGGGAGGAAAAAGGGAAGAGGTCATCTGGGGCAGTCCCAAACACACACCAGTCCTCTCTCTGAAAGCATTTCGTCGTACGAGCACCAGCCCATCAGTCTGCCTGAAAAAAAAGACATTATGGAGCATAGGCCATCGACAACACTCCGCCATCGCACTCGGTTCTGGGCTGCTCGCTGAATGCCTGTCCAGTTGGTCCCCTGCCTCTTCATCTCTGCTCAGTGTCTCGCCTCCAGCTGCTGCGAGGTCGGCCTCTCTTCCTTTTCCCCTGTGGGTTCCATGTCAGGGCTTGGGCGTGTGGTGCTGGATGCTGGCTTCCTGAGAGTGTGTCCAATCCAGCCCCTCTTCCTCCGCAGAATCTGCTTGGCCACTGGTTCCTGTCCTGCTTGCTTCCATAGATCTTCATTGTTGATCTTCTCTGGCCATCTGATTTTCAAGATACGCCTCAGACAGGTGTTGATGAAGGTCTGAATCTTTTTTGCTGTATTGCCTTCTCTTCCCCTCCTCCTCCTCCTCCTGCACCATAGACATCTACGTTGCAAGATCAACTTTCTTTGTCGTCGTTGTCGTCGACAAACGTCAAGGGCAAGATCCATCTCAAAGCCTACATTGGGCGCAGTAGTATTTGCTGCCAGCCTCACAGTCAAGTGTAACGATGAATCGGTTGAAGAGGTCGGTGGGCCCCCAACAGCTGACCGTAAGCTAACAGCAATGCACATTCCGTTATTGATGTAGCCTATTCACTCTTTTCCACAGCCGCGCGCATGACGCGTGTTGTCCGTCACAGAGCCAGTTCCAGCAGCGCGCGCCTTCAGTGAAATTCCCATGCTCGGGAGGATGCTGTTTATCCTTAACTGGCATGCGGTCTCTCTCTCTCTCTCTCTCTCTCTCTCTCTCTCTCTCTCTCTCTCTCTCTCTCTCTCTCTCTAGTGAGATAGTGCAGACAGAGACACTGATCTAGTTGTCACAGAATTTGCGTAAGGCAGACGATAGTATGGCATGTATTCATGCTTCGAGTGGGGGAAACAGCATTTTCATTTAAGTTATCCTTTCTTTGTGGTGGATTCCGTATCTAGTGTACCAACTGCGGTACACGCATTTGTTCTTAATCAACAGCAGTGCCGAAAATAAACGGATAATGCTGTACTTGGGACTTGTGTAAGATACGGTGCTATTGATAGCATAGAGAGCTGAAAATCAAGTCTAACATCTACGTCGGCAGGTGCGCCTGATACTGCCCGTTTTGATGAATTGAACAGCCACAAGATAATCTTTGCATTATGGTTACTGGTCAGGCCACCAGGCAAAGTGCGTGTACTGCTGGAGGTCTGATAGCCACAAAAGGATGTTCATGAGAGCAGTCTTCCCAACAGGCAAGGAAACAAACAAAGAAGAATGAGGTTGTTACAAGCAAATCCAAATTGGATTCGAAGACTAGCTACTGGATCTTTGTGGCTATTTGGTAACGCCTAAAAGCATTTTACTCTATATACCAATAGTAGCATTATAATGAGTGAAATCTGCTTATGTTGGTCGAGGCGAATACGCCTTGGCTGAAAGAAAGGTAATGGTATACAAAAAACGTGACAAGTGTTTCTGTTCAGTGTGGCTTCAAATCAGTTTTTTTAGAACACATTTAGTCTTGAAGTGTAATCAGATAGAGTTTTTTGTTCGTTTGCTTTCTAAATTCCTTACATTCCTAGTCAGAGATAGAATTTTTTTTTTAATCGATCTGTTCCCTCTGCCGTGTACAATTTCTGTTGTTCGCATTTGTCGTCTCACTGGGACTATCTGTCCGTCCGTCTGCCTCTGTCTCTGTCTGTCTGTCTCTCTCTCTCTCTCCCCCCCCCCCTCTCTCTCTCTCTCTCTCTCTCTCTCTCTCAGCTCCACGTAAAATTAGTAATTACACATTACAAAGGAGGTCTGCGATACAATCCCGTTTCGTTTTCGCCTCCCCCTTCTCCCAAGAGAGAGAGAGAGAGAGAGGGAGGGAGGGAGGGAGAGACAGACGGACAAGGCTTGAGGCGCTAATGCTCTAGCAATTACGTCCCTTGGATCGAACCCTGGTGTCGCTCTCGCGTAATCGTTCCAGAGAGCCTGAATGAAGGACGCTTGATAGTTCCAGATACAGGTGCTCCCCGCCTGCCGTGTTCTGCTTCCTCTTTACGTCCATCTCCCTGGCAACAAGACAACACCCACCCACCCACCCACCCCGTTCTCTCCTGCACCCCTTTCTGATGGACCTCAACGAAGTTGGCCTGTGTGTTAGAGTCTTCAACTCATTACTTGGATCTAATCGTTATGTTGGGTTAAAATGCATGTTTAATAATAGATGCATGTTTAAGATTATTGAGGCAGTCTCTCACCTTCCCGACCTTAGATAAGGACAAATAACATGAAAACTACATCCTTTTGCGTGGGCAAGGACGTAGCAGATGAGTAACACAGTCTCACGTGCACAGACAGACAGACAGGTAGATGGACTCCCCCCTCCCCCCCCCCCCCCCCCCCCTTTCCATTTACAATACCTGAACATTTCTATCATCTAAATGTAATATATTATCGCTTGCGACTGTTCAATTTACACAAAATATGTACGCAGAGCGATCTTATTTCCTGAAATCTGGTTGCCACGGTTCTTTTCGACAAGCAGCACGAATTTACACAAATCTTTGGGCTGTTATCTCATCAGAAGAAAATTAAGCCACAACAATGAGAACAACACAAAATCACTGGCAAATAAAATATTGTCATGAAGAGAACAGTAGAAATGCCCTTACAAACTTATGAATTAAAGATAAATTCTCTTATATGAATTGTACAAAAGGAAAATGGGACAAATGAATAAGTAAATTTATATGTAAAAAAAAAAAAAGCATTGTACAGTTGACCGCGAAACCCATATCTGATTTTTGAGCCAAGTGATTTTTCCAGGTCTGAAAATAGAAGATAAGTTTCGAAAGTTAAAACACGCACGCACGCACACACACACACACACACACACACACGCGCGCGCGCGCGCGCGCGCGCGCGCGAGCACATACATACGAACACACACACACACACACACACACACACACACACACACACACACACACACACACACACCCCCCCACACACTCACACTTCTCCAACGATCACATCCTTGTCTTTGGTGCATGTACCAAATCCTTTGCACGAGAACAAGTTAACTGCCGCCCCCCCACCCCCTACCCTCCATCATCCGCCTCAACAATCTTTTGGTCAGAACACTTCTGAAAGAAAATTGGAAACACACACACACACACACACACACACACACACACCGCCCTCCCGCGCACATTCATTAAAAAAGTGATCCGCCCCTGCACACGCTTAGATTTTTTTGTGTGATGATGTCCAGATGAACATTGATGTCTAGTCTAGTAATTTGCATGGACTATCACGTGTACACTGCGCCGCTGAACTCATGGCTGCAGCCATACTAAATAAGTTGTGCGAGAGGCACGATGGGATTATTTAGAATCCAGTAGTTCCTTCACATGGTGTAATCCTTTGTGTGGGTATCTATATAGCTGCAATTTGCAGATGCAGGATATGTCGTTGAGTTTGTGGGGGAAAAAGTGTGTGTGTGTGTGTATGTGTGTGTGTGTGTGTGTGTGTGTGTGTGTGTGTGTCCTCTGCAGGTAAAGCATCTTTTACACACACACACACACACACACACACACACGCACACACACACACACACACACAGCACACACACACACACACACACACACACACTCTCTCTCTCTCTCTCTCTTATTTACACCAAGAACACAAAATGGATTCCAAACAGCTTAAACAACTGTTACAGCCACGAAAAGAATAAGAATAACAACAACAACACCCATAACAACAACATGTTTGAAACAACCCATGTCTAAAACCAAAGATCCTGGAAACGCATCAGTGTGTCTATCTATGTTAAAATCTCCCACTTATGCTCTGAGAGAGAGAGAGAGAGAGAGAGAGAGAGAGAGAGAGAGAGAGAGAGAGAGTCCTAACCCTACCTTATTCCGACTGAGTCCTGGTAGCTCAACAACAAGACAATCATGTAGATAGAGAGGAGGGACATACGGGAACATCTTCGTCTCAAAAGATCTCTAATTACGATTTTCTTTCTAAAACAAAAACAAAAAATCTAATTACCGCGAAGAAGGCGATGATACACCATAGATATATCCGTGTCACATTGATAATGTTTTGATTTGTAATGGTCATAATTATTAAAGCCTCCATGGTTGTTCTAAGCGAAATGAGTAGTTATTTGCCTGTGTCCTTGTGACATCGCTCAAAAGAAGCGACACCCGATCGTTCACTGAAGTAAAGAACATAACACTTAAAAAAAAAAAAAATAAACAGTAACATTGTTGTTTCTGTTATTATGGTGACGAATGTTTAAGTCATGACCACATGGAAATTATTAGGGAAGGACACAAAGTTCATAGAAACAGTCTTGCTTCATTTATCATTGCTCCTGACGATTTCATTATAGATCTGGGAGGTCGTGGGTTCGATTCCCATCAGCTATGTGGAATTTTTCTGCCCCGACCGGCTCCTATACAGAGTTGAGTTTGCTACGGGCTCAGTTGGGAAGACTGGGACCACACGGTCTGGTTTCATTCTCTAAATGGATGCGTCTCTGAGAGTCTTTCTCAAATTTCCTGACCACCACTGCAGGTGCCTGTATTTCTCGGGCCTGGTTGATACCGGGATATGTTGTGAAAGGAAGCGTAGAGTACAGCCCTGTCATGCAGACTCAGACCGGGATAGGTGCAAAAGGCAAAGGTGGAAAAGGCAAAGGCAAACTGCTGCTCTGTTGTGATACTAGGACTACTTTCATTTTTAGCTGTAATCTAACCTGAAGAAAGTTGTGGACCCGAAATTTTCCTTTTCTCTGTTTGCTTTTGACTTTCTCATCTGTTGACTGCGTTTGATGTTATCAGACGTGTGTTTGTTTGTTTGGTGAGGTGTTGTCGCTGCTGTT
>JADBJO010003308.1:205000-207500 GCA_016801955.1 Conus betulinus | reverse complement strand
CGATCTAGAGATTTTGTATTAAAAATATTCTGTGCTGTTTTGACAACTGAATACTATTGACCAGACCGCGCTGGCAGGCAGGTAAAGGACAAAGTTTTCCAGTTGATTTCTTTTGTCCTGGCACCCCTATGACGATTCCAGTAACGGGCTACAGGTTTCTCTTCTGTTCATCAAAGAATGTCCTTCAAAGACAGCCCACACTCAAAACCTTTTGTTTCACGTGTGATCCAGCTTGCATCACAAAACTAGATAAAGCTTTTGTTAAAAGAAGGGAAATTCTAAGGATTTTGCCCAGATTGCCATTATTACTCGGGAAAGGAATCGGTTTTGACAATGTTGGACCCTATGGTCGGCTAAGGTATAAACAACGCAGATATTGAAATTGAAATTGGTGAACAATTAAGTAGTGGGGGAAAACAAAGTGCAGGTTAACAATTCTTCCATCATTATAATAATGACTTGGTAAAGATTTGAAATATAAAAAAAAAAATAAAATAAAATTGGCGTAGGAGGGCTTGGAAGGATGTTTGGGCAATCACAGACCTCCACAGTCTTACTTCTCCAGTCAGTGACGATAGAGTGGAGGTGTTGTGATCAGTTCATTCAGTCCTTTGCTTGTTCTTCAGTATTTCAGCTACCTATGGAAGATTTCTCTCGCACTGTACGCTGCAAAATGGTATTGGACAATGAAGTCCTGGCCGGATGCATGCATGTACCCGTCAAACGTATCACTGCGACATGCTGTCTGCTGTGATACGTGCTGATTTGCTGCCAGACCTATTTGTGTGCTCTTTGCATGGGATGTACATAGTGTGCCTGAAGCACTCATTCTTAAACATTTTTTTTTGCGGGGGGGGGGGGGGGGGGGGGGGGGGGGGGGGGGGGAGGAGGGGGGGGGGGGGGGGGGGGGGGGGGGGGGGGGAGGGTACTTTTGTACCGCTCGTGATATAACCTTGGATTTTACACCTGGGGACTTGTCTATTTTGTGTTTCCCCAGAGATGATCACTGCCTTGGGCCTGTGATGTCCGTGTCTTTGTTGTCTCTCGCGCTGTAGTAGATACCATGGTACGAGGATGTTTATTTTGTGTGGAGGAGAGACTATTGTATTCGGTCACCTTATAGTAGTAGCTTTAATATCGGCATGCAAATACAGTGGTTTTTGCGCAGTTGCTTTGTGTGAAAGGTTCTTGTGTCCTCCGTTTAAAGGTTCAGACATGGCGTTTCTGATTTTCTTCCTGAGTACATGAGCATTAATTTACAGTTTTGTATGTCTCCGGTGTCCTGTGTATACACAATATATTAAAGAATCGCATTCTTAAACAATGCCATTACAGGTTTGCTTATGAAATTGATAAAGAGAATCACATTGTTGTTGATCGTGACTACTATGTGACACACGTGTTTATTTAGTTTGATAGGAATCAGAGCTTTGAAAACATACTTTCTTTTGATGCTGACTAGTAGAGTTCCTAGGCATTACAGCTACGTACAGTTTAGCGAGAATCAAACTTTAAAGTCCTGAATGACAACAGAGAATGCTACAAGGTTCCCGTTGTTAAATCACCACGAACTGAAAAATATTCTAGATACTTCAGAAAAAAAGGAAGTTTTTGATTCTGAGTCTTTAACTACTTTTCTTATGTTGAATCCAGAATCCAGAAACCTACATTCTTATTTATACTAGATATGTTCATACATTCAACAGCTCTACACGCGCATATGAAGTCAAAATCAAAACAGACCTAATAAGCATTTTAACAAGTCATTGTTCATTCCTTAGACATTCTTCCACAGACTGATGGTGGTGTACCCCGAGGAAGATGTCAGGCAGTAGAATAATTCTCACGGTACTGGCTCCTTCTGTTCTTCTCTGATGAGCAATACCTGATCGACTTTGATCGATGAAATGCTCAGAATGTCTGATGACTATTCACCTTCTCTCAATAGCCAACCCTCCATTGTACGAGTTACGAAAGCGTTGGACAGGGAGTCATGGTGACTGACTTACAGGTACCAGACAAGATTTGTTTCCGCCTTCCACCATGTTCTGCACACGGGCCTTGGACATGGGGTCATAGTGACTTACAGGTACCAGGCAAAATGATTTCCACTCTCCACGCACCCTTTAAAGACGATCTTGGGCAGTTTTGTTGGGCAGGAAATCATGGCATACTTGCCAATACCAGTCCGGTTTATATCCACTCTCCACACTATGTATTGGAGAAGGGCCTTGGACAGGTTGTCAAGGCGACATTTGCAAGAACCAGGCAAGCTTACATCCACTCTGCAGGTGCCCTTTAGAAGAAAGATCTTGGGCAGAAAATTATGTCGATACTTGCTACTAGCAGACATCCACCCTTCCCTATGTCTTGCAAAAGGGTTTTGGACAGGGAGCCGGGGGGGGGGGGGGGGGGGGGGGGGGGGGGGGCGGAATAGCTCAGCTGGTAGAGCGCCTGACTCGTGATCCTGGATTTGCGGGTTCGAATTTCTGTACAGGGG
>JADBJO010003308.1:190000-195000 GCA_016801955.1 Conus betulinus | reverse complement strand
CATAGCGACCCTAGGTGCCTAGGTGCTGACGTATTGTATTGCCATGTTGTAGTCCCCAAAGTGGTGGCGTTTTTGCGTGACTGCGTGGCAGATCTTATGGCGGTGACGTATGGTATTACAGAGCTGCAGCCCCCAGAGTGCTGACGTGTTGTATTAGCGTATTCCTGTTCCAATGTACTGGCGTATGGTATTATTGTGTTACAGTTCACCAAAGTGGTGACGTTTTGCGTGGTTGTGTGGCAGATCTTATGGCGGTGACGTATGGTATTACTGTGCTGCAGCCCCCAGAGTGCTGACGTATTATATACCCAAATTCCTGCTCCAAAGTACTGACGTATAGTAATATTGTGTTACAGTTCACCAAAGTGGTGACGTTTTGCGTGGTTGTGTGGCAGATCTTATGGTGATGACGTATGGTATGACTGTGTTGCAGCCCCGAAAGTGCTGACGCCTAACCAGCCCATCATTGGTCACGTGGGTGAAAATGGTACGACCATCACGGTGGGGGCCTTCCGTCCGCCCGACAACGACACTGTGCTGGTCTGTTGGTCTGTCTGTCTGTCTGTCTGTCTGTCTGTCTGTTGGTCTGTCTTGTCTGTCTGTCTGTCTGTCTCGCCAGTCTCCCTTCTGTCGATCTGTCTCTCTGTCTCCCTGCAACAATCTGTGGTATGCCTGTCTTCCCCTGTATTTTGCCTGCTTCCATTCATATCAAAGCCAGCTTGCAGACATTTCCATCTGTCAGTGTATTACCTCTGTTCTGTCTTGTCTGTCTCTCTGTCTTGGATATCAGGCTACCTGTATCTATCCCTGCCTCTCAGTCTGATACTTGTCCGTATTACTTCTTCATCATCTTCTTCTTCTTCTTCTTCTTCTCTCTCTCTCTCTCTCTCTCTCTCTCTCTCTCTCTCTCTCTCTCTCTCTCTCTCTCTCTCCAGCAAGAGAAGGAATATCGAGCGAGTTGTATCCATGTTTTTATTCTCAAAACGGTGTTGGGGAACAGAAACATGACGATCGTACTGCAAACAAGGATTTTGAATCCAGCAATTCGCCTCACATTCTGACTCTTGTTGTACACAAAGCGCAATTGAAAAAAAAAAAAAAAAAAAAAAGCCTACAGGCCGGCAATAACGCTACAGGTCGGCAATAACGTACCCTCATTTCGACTCAAGCTCGCTCTGCTGTATGATGACGAATCTCGTTTTATCTAAATCAGTAGAGAGTAACATGTTTCATCAAACCTTTAAAAATGCCAGAATCGAACGAATGTCAAATAATTTTCAGATCTACGTATTTGCTATCAGGTCTATCCAACTCCCCTTCAGGAAGATGTATCTCTTTCTGAACACACACACACACACACACACACACGCGCGCGCGCGCGCGCGCGCGCACGCACACACACACACACACACACACACACACACACACACACAAGAAATGTTTACTCAATCGGATCTGGTTTCTGATCTAATAACTTTTGCCACACAGCATTGTCGCACATACATGACTTATATGTGGCTTTTAGATATGAACCAATCACAAATGACAAGAATAATTGTTTCTTGACAAAAAAAAAAAAAAAAAAAAACTTTGATTTTGTTGATCATTTCGTTCTCTTAATGAACATTTTAATCTTTTTTGAACATTTCCGCAACATTCATATAATTCAATTCTTAGGGTGACAGGACTCACTAACAGTTATTTAATGGCAACATTTTATCAGCAAAGTTTGTTAGACATGAAGTCGCACAAGGCACAGTACAAGATCCACTCCTATTCTGTATCTTCATCAATGATTTACCATTAACAATCGTATGAAACTGTTGCAACAGGTATATTTGCTGGGGATTCTAACTCCAAACCAGCAGGAGTTATCTGCAAACAAATAGACACGTATCCTTTTTTTTAAGGCATCAGACTGGTGTTTTCAAACCCAATGGTCAATCACCCAGCCAAATCTAATTCTATGATTATAACCATACACCAAATATCACCAATTTTTTTTTCCAGTTTGCTCAACTCTTCATTGAACTTACATGTACTGCCGTACAAATCGCTGCGACTGAAACTAACGGAACAACTATCAAAAGATATGCCAAACCCAAACTTAACAAAACCTATGCCCAAGTGAAACGCTGAGCAATCATGACCTACAAATCCATATTGCTAAATATGTTCATGATTGCATGAATTTGAAAAGACAGTAATGGCTCCCGAAGTGGGTCTACATGAATTTGAGTCTATCCGTTAATAATGATTTCTCACAACACCATGCTGTGTCTTTAGATCCTTAAGGGTTCTCGTGACAATTATGATTTCTCATATCAGGGTGTATTTATAGACCTTTAGGGGTTCTCATGACAGTTAAGGTCTAAGTCCGAGTCTGAGTCAGAGTTTGAGTCTATACCTCAATCTGTACAGACTCCGACCAGAGAACAGCATGTCATTAAGAGTCAACGGCTGACAGGACGTTCATCGCACCATAGGCAGCACACGTCAGACGAGTGCTGCGTACTGTCTCACCCAGGGAACAGAAAGTCGGCTATAGACTGCAATTTCAGTTTGTTTTGTTCTCCAGATGGTATTGAAAGACTCCCAAAACGATAACAGAAAAGAGTTCAGTCTATGCAAGTCCCTTTCTTTATCAAATCTCTTCCCGAATATGTTCTATTCTCAAAATAATTTCATTATTTTGTCAAATTTTGTTTTTAATCTTTGTTTATGTTATTTAAAAGAAAAAGATACATCCGAAGGTGTGGGTAGGACCCAGAGAAGTACAGCCCTCGACTGCCGAGCACACCAGCTGGGACACCATCCCGCACCACCCTTGGAATCCTGCGCTGTGTTCACATAGGGTGCAGGCACGCACAGGGCATTCCATTAAGATACGTGAAGGGATACAATTGCTCCCTGGCAGATGCCATGACCTTAATCTGTACTATGTTCTTTTTTTATGATGACAGAGGACTCGTTTGTTTCAGTTTGTCTTTTCCCCGTTTATTCACTGAGCCAGAGATCTTTGTCTAGGACCGACGACCAGAAAATATATTTCGTCTTCGACAATACGTCATGCCGTGTCTTTTTTTTTTTTTTTTTTTCACGCTTGTCGGGGGATTCCAATCTACATCCCTTTTTAGTTGTAGGTCGTGAACAGAGACACAACGCCCGATGAGTTCACGCCCTTGTTCAAAGTTTAGTGCATAAATGTATGGTTCTAGTCAGTAATTTCTTGCGATTTCTGTTAAAAAAAAAATCTAATCTAAAAAGTGCTTTCAGTCCCCCCCCTCTCTCTCTCTCTCTCTCTCTCTCTCTCTGTATGCGTGTACGTTTCTTATATCTGTATATTTACAGTTGACTGAGACGGCTTTCTCAAGGTTCTACGCATGTGTCCGTGCATGTGCACGTGCGCGCGAACGTACATGCGTGCGCTTGCCCCTTTGTGATCCCGCTTTAAGGCGCATACAAACATGAGCGTTAGCTGTCCTTGCAATAATAATAATAATAATAATAATAAACAGGCGCACGGCTTGCTTGTATGGTGCATACGCGTGCTAATAACCCATATGCATGCCTGCTCCTTCCTACTTCCTTTGTGCTATTTGTTTTATTTATCTGTTTGTTTGTTTGTTTGTCTGTTGTGCAGGCCATCCGTTCCAACTGCAGCGTGTTGGACGTGTACGTGTCCTACACGGATCCTCATCCCAACGCTGCCATCTACACGGAGAAGTTCACCGCTTCGGACGGCAAGCCGGCCTTTGTGACGATGGAGGGGCAAAACATGGCATGCCTGTCTACGTCACGGTGGTGGGCACGCGCCTGCCCAACAGCCTGGCCGAACTGGCCAACTGTTCGGACTTCCTGTATCAGCTGAACTTTGAAACTATCAAACGTGGGTGACAGGGGATTGGTTGGTTGGTTGTTGTTGTTGGGTTTTGCTTTGGGAGAGAGGGTGGGGGGGGGGGGGGGTGAGAGAGAGAGAGAGAGAGAGAGAGAGAGAGAGAGAGAGCAGGCAGGCAGGCAGATAGACAAACAGGTAGACAGACAGACAGACGGAAGCAGACAGGTAGGCAGACAGACAGACGGAGACAGAGACAGAGACCAAAAAACAAAACAAAAACAAAACAGCAAACAAACAAAAAAGTGTATGGATGAAACGAAATGATGAATTCAGTATGTATGTGTGTTTGTGTGTGTGTGTGTGTGTGTGTGTGTGTGTGTGTGTGTGTGTGCGCGCGCGCGCGCGCGCGTGTGTGTTTCTGTGTGTGTGTGTGTGTGTGTGTGTGACAAATGAACTATATCAAGCATCTGCACCCGCGGTAAAGACTTATTGGGCTGGTACACCAATCTTGCTTCAGGGTCCAACCCACACAAAGGCAGTGTCACAATATCGGCCATTCAGCGCTCTGCTGATAGTACGCTACTGCCCTAGAAACTGCTTATCCCCCCCCCCCCCCTCCTCCCCCCCTCCCCACACACACACTTTCCCAACATGGCACCGTCACTTAAAGGACTGATAGTACCGCGTTCGAACCACGTCTAGTGCGTGGTATATCATTACATATTTAAAAAAAAAAAAACTCTACCAGTAAACCATTGTACTGTGAATTTGAATCGGTTAACTCTTTGAGCGCGGAATGAAACCTGAATCATGTCGGCGTACTTTAGAGGCAGAGGAAGGAGACGGCTGGGCAAACGCTCTACTCGTCGGGCCATTGCTCTGTGAATTTGAATCAGTAACTCTATGAACACGGAGTGGAGTCTGGTTCAAGTCAGAGTAGGTTAGAGGCAGTGGAAGAAGATAGATAGGCTCCGCCCTCATAATGCCGTGCCGGTGACACAATGATACTCTGAGAGTCCACTGCCCCTATGGTCGTTAGGCTATAACACTTTAACCTCGAAATTTGTTTAACGAGCCAAGCTCCAATGTGACAACGTTCAGCAAACCTTAGCGTTGATACTATATCGACCCAGGGCTTACTACTGCAAAGTTGAAAGCTCTT
>JADBJO010003308.1:180000-185000 GCA_016801955.1 Conus betulinus | reverse complement strand
TTATAGATAAATCCAGTGTGAAAGACTAAAAGAGGCATGTCTAAATAACATTCGAGTTATCCCCCCCCCAAAAAAAAAAAACAGTTTAAAGACATATGTGTGACCTAGGGAAAAAGGGCGTGGCTACATCGTAATTGATCCAATCACACTTTATTATTTCACAACTATGTCCAGTGTGACATATAGAAAGGGGTGTGACTAAAGAACAACTCATCTTATCAAATACAAAAACCAAAGTTTACAGGCATTTCCAGTGTGACGTGGAGAAAAAAAAAGGGGGCGTGGCTACACTGCAACTGATCCAATCACAGATGCCTCTTCATTCCACAGATACATCCAGTGTGGCATATAGAAAGGGGCGTGACTAGGTAACAATTCGTCCTATAAAAAAAGAAATCTTTATTTTACAGACATATTCTGTGTGCCGTAGATGAAAACAGAGGGGCGTGGCTACACCATAAACTGATTAAATGACACTTCATCATTTCATGGTACATCCAGCGTGAAATATAAAAAAGGGCATGAATATGTAACAATTCGTCCAATCCAAAAACAAATCCTTAGTTTACAGGCATATCATGTGTGACATAGAGAAAAATAAATGGGGGAGGGGGAGGGGGGGTGGCTACCCCATAATTGATCCAACCACACCTCTTCGTTCCGCAGATACATCCAGTGTGACATCTGGGGCGGAGCATGGCTCAAGGACTGCGCGCAGGGTCACGTATGGAACGACCAGGCCCACACCTGCGTGCCCGACACGCTGCACGAATTCGACAAGACGACAGTAGCCCCCTTTGAGGTCACCAACCCCTGTACCCCGCAGGCTCTGGCCGCTGGCACCTACTTCTTCCCCCATCCCTGCGACCACGCCAAGTACATCCACTGTGACATCGCTGGCAACTACTACATCCAGGCCTGTCCTGCTGGGATGTTCTTTGATCCTGCCACCTTCGTCTGTGCCCCTCACGACAATCAGGTCAACGATCCAGCCTGTGCTACACTTGTTGGCAGAAAATGAAGAGGTAGAATGAAGGATGATGGATGAAAAGCACCGTGCTGGCAAGAGATGAAGGGAAATTTATCATGGTGATTGTGAATGTTTACTAGGAATGTTGAGTTATAATGACAAATAAAAAAAAAAAAAAAAAAAAAAAAATATATATATATATATATATATATATATATGATAATTCGAGTGTTAATAAATCCGGTAAAAAGAAAAGAAAGAAAAGAAAAGAAAACAAGACAGAAGAATCAATAGCAGCAAGGTCCTTATCAGTCATTTGATAAATGAGTTGACTGTTGCTGGATTGGGTGACAAAATTGTAGTGAAAAATTAAGGTAGTTGATTCAGAGATCATGCGAGTTTGACTGAGTTTGAGCTAATCAGAAATAGCTACAAATCAATAGTACCCAATTCTATATGCATGGAGTGAAACGTTGTCAGCTTATAATTCTTCTCTCATCCATATAACCATGTTTCTATATGAAGAAAAACATTTACGATGTTAAAGAATTCAAGGTGGAAAAAGCAAGAGCCAACAGACAAACACAAAAGGAAAACACACTCCTCATCCCTCCCCACTTTTTCATCCCCATTCAACACACACACACACACACACACACACACACACACACACACACACACACACCACACACCACAGAGAGAGAGAAGAGAGAGAGAGAGAGAGCGAGAGAGAGAGAGAGAGAGAGAGAGAGAGAATGAAAATGTGCTGAAACAAACAAAAACAAACAAAAATCACGTTCGGTACCATGACATACTTTGAGTAAAATCAGTCAAAGATAGTAACAGTCAGTATCCGGTAGAAATAAGTTAATGTAAGAATAATACGTAGGAACAAACAATGAAATTGTAGAATAAATGATTAAAAAGGTAGAAGTAATTAGCAAAAGGTAAGATAGGTACTGAAATATAGGAATGAGTTGTAAAAGGTATAAATAAGCAGGGGGGGAAAAAAGGGGGGGGGGGGGAGGGGGGGGGGGGAGCAGTGAAATGCAGAATTAAGGAGTCAAAGGTAGAAATAAATAGCACAAGGTAGGAATAACTATTAAATCAGGGAACGAGTTGTACAAAGGTAGAAACAAGTAATAATAATTGGCAAAACACCAGAAATAAGCTGTGAAGCGTAGGAATAAACAATTGAAGGCAACAAAACTAGGTCCTGAAAGATGTGAACAGGTAGCAGCAGAAGCAATCAGTGAAAGGTGATATCTGAGGTGAACGGTAGGGATGGATCGTAAGATGGCAGAAACCTGTGAACAAAAAAGTAAGAATAATCAATAACATGAAGGAAAAATGAGCAAAATGGAGGTGTAAGCAGTTAAATGTCGGAGTGCGTAGTAAAAGGTAAGCATATCAAGCATTTTTTTTTTTTCAAAGGTGACAAAAGTGCAGATGGTGATCATTCATGAATCCGTTCATCTGTACACTCGTTAAGCTGATAATAATGCAGTTTTACTGGAATTTTACAAAGGTGGTACAACTGCTCGTTTGAATACAAATTAGATACAGTGGGGAATTTTACCGAGGTTGGTACAACGCATCGTTTTGAATACAAATTAATCACAATGGTGCAGATTGTATTGGTTATTGATGTCATATGGATGATCAACGTTGATTCCAGTATTGTTTTAGAAAGAAGATGCTGTGTCGTCGATATTTTAATGTGATGTTGATTTTTCCAACAGATTGTTGGCCCAAGCATGTGTATAATGGCGCATTCACACGTTGTGTTTTTTCTCTCTTTTTTTTTTCACAATAGAGTTTCTTTCTGGGCAGATATTTGTTTTTCGTCAGTGTGTTCCATTTACTTTAGCAGTCTAGGTTACAATTTACGTTTGTTTTTGTTTCTCTCTCTCTCTCTCTCTCTCTCTCTCTCTCTCTCTCTCTCTCTCTCTCTCTCTCTCTCTCTCTCTCCTCTCTCTCTCTCTCTCTCTGTCCGTGTCTGTCTCTGTCTGCCTGTGTGTCTGTATGTCTGTCTCTCTCTCTATGTGAGAACATCGGTTTTAAAACAATTTTCCTCACGTTCCCATGCCGTTTCTTTCTTACGTCACCATGTCTTCTTCCCAGCTATTCAGACCTCTTCCATTTTTGAAATCTCTTTCCACTCATCAACCTTTCCTCACTTTTTCACACACATTCTTCCCATTCCCATTCCGTCCCTCGCTTCATCATAGATCATCTTTTCCCACTTTTCCATACCTTCCTCCTCCCCCACCCATTTATTTGTATATTTTCCCACTTTTTTTTTTTTTTTTTTTGTATCTCTTTCCACACCTTTTCACATCTTTGCTCACTTATCTACGCCATTTTTCGCCCTTTCCCCCGTTTTTTTTTTTTTTTTTTTTTTTTTTTTTTTTTTTTTTATACCTGTCCTCATTCACGTTACCTTGTCAATATATTTTCAGATACATCCCTCCCTTCTTTTTCATACCTTCCCCTCACTTTTGCACGCCTTTTCTCACTTTTTTTTCATACTTGTCCTCACTTTGCGCACCTTTTTCTCACCTCTTGCATACATGTCCTCATTTTTGCACACTTTTTTTTTCATCTTTTGCACACCTGCCTTTACTTTTCCACAGCTTGTCTCACCTTTTGCATACTTTCCTCCCTTTTGCACACCCTTTTCTCACCTTTTGCATACCTGTTCTCACTTTTGCACACCTTTTCCTCACCTTTTGCATACCTGTCCTAAATCGTGCACACCTTTTCTCACCTTTTGCACACCTGTCCTAAATCGTGCACACCTTTTTCTCACCTTTTGCACACCTATCCTTCCTTTGGCACACCTTTTCTCATCTTTTTGCACACCTGTCCTTACTTGTGCACACCTTTTCTCACCTTTTTGCACACCTATCCTTCCTTTTGCACACATTTTCTCATCTTTTGCACACCTGTCCTTACTTGTGCACACCTTCTCTCACCTTTTACACACCTGTCCTTACTTTTGCACACCTTCTCTCACCTTTTGCACACCTGTCCTTACTTTTGCACACCTTCTCTCACCTTTTGCACACCTGTCCTTACTATTGCACACCTTTTCTCACCTTTTGCACACCTGTCCTTACTTGTGCACACCTTTTCTCGCCTTTTGCACACCTGTCCTTACTTTTGCACACCTTCTCTCACCTTTTTTGCTTACCCGTCCTCACTTTTGCACACCTTTTTTTTTCACCTTTTGCACACCTGTCCTTACTTTTGCATAACGTTTCACACATTTTGCATACCTGTCCTCACTTTTGCACACCTTTTCCACACACCTTTGGCACACTTTTTACTCAATTTTGCACACCTTCTCTCACCTTTTGCATACCTGTCCTTTCTTTTGCAGACGTGTCCTTACTTTTGCATACCTGTCCTCACTTTTGCATACCTGTCCTCACTTTTGCACACCTTTTCTCACCTTTGGCATACCCGTCCTCACTTTTGCACACCTTTTCTCACCTTTTGCACACCATTACTCACGTTTGCATACCTTTTCTCACCTTTTGCATACCTTCCTCACTTTTTGCGAATTTTTTTTCTCTCACCTTTTGCACACCTTTTCTCACTTTTGCACACTTTTTCCCCTCACCTTTTGCACAACTTTCCTCACTTTTTCCTGCGCTTCCTTTCCTTTTTCGGAATGTTTATTTAGTTCATAACTTTGTATACTCCCCCCCCCCCCCCCCCCCCCCCTCCCCCCCCCCCCAGCGCCCACAATTAACGCCTAACTTTCCGTACACTACCTACGTTTTATCGTTATACAGCACAGTTTTTTTTTTTTTTTTTTTTTTTTTTTTTTTTTTTTTTTTTTTTTTTTCTTTTTTTTTTTTAACTCCTTTCCTGTTTTTATCCCATCTTTTCCTGCCTCCTACACCTGTGTGTGCAAGACAAGCAGTGCGTGCTAACACCTTCTCTCTCTCTCTCTCTCTCTCTCTCTCTCTCTCTCTCACACACACACACACACACACACACACACACACACACACACACA
>JADBJO010003308.1:172500-175000 GCA_016801955.1 Conus betulinus | reverse complement strand
CGTGGGGGCGGGTGGGGAGGAAGGGCGAAGTGAAGGGCGGGGTGTGGGTGGGCAAAAAGGCGGGGGTGGAGGGGCGGGGGGTGGGGACGTGGGGGGGGGGGGGGGGGGGGGGGGGGGAGGGTGGGTGTTCTTGGGGGGGGTGGTCGTGTATAGTGGTTTGTTTGTGTCCGGGTTGGGCAGGGGGGGGGGCGGTGGGTGGTGTGTCGTGTGGGTGGGGTGCTTTTGGGTGTGGGGGGGGTGGTGGGCTACCTGATGAGTGCACAATTCAGCTCGATGAAGAGCATCGAAAAGACTGTCACGACAAGAAACAGAAGGACTACGAACTACAACGTGAGATGGAAATGATGGGGAGGGGAAAAAAGGTGGGCATCCAATACCCGCTTGAAAAAGACGTTTTGCTTTACTGTGGGTGGATAATAAGAAAGAACATTAAAATATAGTAGATGATGATTCGCCCTATCATAACATAAATCAAAACGCATAGCAGACCTACCCAAATATACAGAAGGGTGAAAATCAAAATAAAACTAAAAAAATAACTCCTAACAACCCAAAAAACAAACGATCGATGCATCTCAAACAAGCTAAAAGAAAAAACTAGGGTAGATCCATGAAATAAAACGGGGGTGTATACAGCCCTGTACCATGGGCAGTGGAGTTCTTACCGGTTTATGTGTGCTGTTGGGTGCGGGGGGAACACACCCAGAAAATCAATAAATCCCACACCCCAAGCACTCTCTATTTGCTTCTCCTGTCTTTGTTCCTAAAGTATTCATAGAATCACTTAAAAAGTCTAACCCCCCCCCTCCTAAAACCACAAACGGCTTTCAACTAGACCCACATGCTGTCCGATACAATTAAAACATGCGCAAATATAAACAAAACTACACAAACAAAACGAACACCAAATAACAACAAAAGATACTCGATCCGCTCTGGGTGGAAAATGTGGGGTCTGGAACTTATCCTTCATACAATGGTAATAGGGTTGTGTGTAGCTTGTGTGGAAATATCCACAAAACACAGTACTATTTTTGGCGTATCCGCGAATGCCTGCGTCGAAGCTAGAGAGTGGTTAGAGACTCCCCCATCAATAAAGGCGAATACGTTTTGAGTGGCACGATGCCTGTTATTATTAGCCCCAGAAGTTTTTCATGTGTGCGTTGCGATTGAAATCTAAATCTTCAACAGAGTTCTGGTATAGAGAGAGAGAGAAGAGAGAGAGAGTAGATAGATCGAGAGAGAGAGAGAAGCCCAACAACCCGACTACATTTTATGCGTGTTAAGAACTGGATCTTGAGCATATCCCAACGCCAGAGCGTATGCAAGTGGTAAGGGTTCTTTAATCATCTTAAAAAGAATCCGAAACGCAGCATTTTGTGCAGCTTAGTTTTGGTTAATATTCAGAAATTCATGAAAACTGTGAGACGTTTCCATATGCCTCAAAGTTTGCTTCTTGTTTCAGAATCACAGGTGAACACGGAGAACCAACAACGCCAGACCGTTTAATGTCTTTGTGAGGTTGCCTGATCTTCAGATATCATTGAAACAAACGGATTAGTGTTTAGTAGAGAATTCTACATCTTTTCAGACATCCTGTGAACATGGACAGTTTGCATTGTAAAACGAGGGATGTTTGAAAATATGTCCAGGGAAAACCTAACACATACACACACACACAACAACACACACAACACAACACACAAACACCACACACACACACGCACAGAAACACACGAACGGCCAAAAAAAAACCCAGACCATAACCAACCACAAGCAAAGCAAAACAAACACGCCTCGACTATTTTGATGTGAGTGAGGCTTATTGAAATGATTCGACGCTGCCTCTGTCGTTTCGGTGCGTCGCATTTTTTCAAAAGTCCCAAAAAACATAGAACGTTTTATACAGGATGAGCATGGCTGAATCATCGCCTATGCTGAACTATGGAACGTTTTTCCCATGTGGGAGATGATATTGAACATTCACAAATCCTGACGACATGAAACGTCCGTCCAAACTTGAAAGAGTTTTTAACCATTTGTTCCAGAGGCGGCGTTAAAGAAGAAACAGTCTTGTGCTGCTTGCACACAGGCCACTCCTTTTATACCCATTCTTATCTTTTAAAAAGGTGAAAGAAACTTCCGTGGTGCATTTCCATGTCATGTTCCACACACAGTGAAACATATTGTCTTAGAGTGTTGGGACTTGCACGATGTGAGAACATAAACACTTTACAGCAGACTCCATGAAACCCTGTTCAGAGATGTCCCACCTGACGTGATCTATGAGTTTTCTGAAAGAGATTAACATTTTTTCATCGGATCTAAGATTTTACGGAAGAAAGTTTTTTTTTTTTTTTTTTTAACAAAGTTTCTGGTGCGTTTTTTAAAGGATGTTTCTAAAACAGATGTGTGAATGTTTTTTTTTTTTTTTCATGACTTTGTGAGTTGATTTTAATGTGTGTGACAGCCCTGATATGGCCCTTTGCAGTCGGCTGGG
>JADBJO010003308.1:160000-162500 GCA_016801955.1 Conus betulinus | reverse complement strand
AAAAAAATTCGTGATCTTACAATACATGATACAGAATATTTAATTATAAGTGAAACCGATAAAGATGGGAATATCTGGCCTAGTGTATCAAGAAAACTGAAGAAGAAGAAGAAGAAGAAGAAGAAGAAAACAGTAGCTGTGAATTGGTCCGTACGATCAAACACTTTCGCTCGAAGCGTTTTGTGCTCGCAGCATTAAAGAAACGATAGAGCACACACCGGTTACCTCATTATGATGTGGGTCAATGACAAAAGCACGTTTTTCAGTCATCAGCGTGGCGGAGGGAAGACAGTGAATACGCAAAAGCGACAGCGTGAATTGTGCATTCAGCAAAGTCCGTGAAGAGATAGTCCAATGACCGCGAATGACGTCAGTAGAAAGAAACTCGTGGAGAGCGTGGCAGCCCCTTATCTCCTGACACTCTAGAGGGGGTTGGGCCACACCCGGTTCATGACTCCGGATGTCCCTCTGCTGCCCCTTTTTTTTTTTTTTTTTTTTTTTCTTGGGATGAGCCATGACTGGGATTCGAACCCATGCCCTTCTGGACATGCTCATTTCCACTTAATGACTCGCGCACTAACCACTGAGCCACAGGGACACCTGATATTTGTAGGAAAGTTAAGCCTTATGAAGTTCACTTTTGTTCCTCCTTGACCAGATCCAACTTGAACACCTCTCTGCCGCTTCTGCCATTGCTTTCAGGGCTTTGGTTTTTTCCCTCCCTGCAACTGAGAGCTGTTTCATGAGGCTGTATGCAGACGTTCCCACAAACCCCCTAGCTCCAATTTCTGCAGTGAGGACTTTGACCTGATAGCCTTCTCTCCTCAGGATGTTTGCCAGATCAGCATACTTTTCAGTCTCTTTAGATCTGAGCTGCCTCCATTCTGTTCTCATATGGCACCGTGAGCTCGATCATGATCAGCTGCTTGGTTGACTGAGAGTGTAATACTATGTCTGGTCTCATGCCACTCTTGCTGATAATCTCTGGGTGACTATTTCATTCTGGGAGGTCTGCTGTGCACTCCCAGTCATCTGCCCCGTCCAGCAGACTCTGCCTGCATGTTCCGAGTGGCACTGTTGTTCTTGGCCATGATTCGCTGCCTCCTGCCGTGAAGAATGTTGCGGGTGCTTTTGGAGTCCTGATTTTCCCTTTTGTGGTGTTGGTACTAGCCCAGACTACTTGTACAATCTCTTTGAGCACTTGGTTGTGCCTCCATGTGTACCTTCCTTGAGCCAGGGCTACTTTACATGAGCTTAGGACATGCTGGAAAAACGCCTCTCCCCCCCCCCCCCCCCCCCCCCCCCCCCCCATCAATTTCTTCTGTGTGTTTGCTGGGTCCCCTTCTTCAGGTTGGTGTCACATTATCAAAGAGGTTATGTTGTTATCCTGATCTGTTGGATTACTTTGTCTGTCTCCAAGCAAAATCAACAAACAAAAACAAAACAAAAAACAAACAAACAAAAAAATATCCTATAAAATGTGAAGGTGTCGAAGTTCTTGGATCTGAACTCTGTCAGCTGGTGTTAATTTTACTCAATTAAAAATATCATCGAGTTTGTCAAAGCGTTAAAGGTTCAAATGTATATATCATAATCTGAAATGTTAATAAGCTGTGAAACATTTATACCATGATAAATGTGTGAAGTTTTTCGAATGTAGGTCATATAGTTTTTGAGATATAGTCTAAAGGAAGTACCCTTTCCGTCCAATAGATCGCCTCAAACTGGCCCAGGCAGGAGAGGCTCATTCAGGTGTACCCTCAGGATGGTTAAAAGGGTTAAACATGTGTTTGCACAAGGAATCTTTTAAAAACTTATCTGTTATTGTGAAGGAAACTAATCTGCCTCTCTCCTGTTCTCTCTCCTTCATATTGGGTATGTTTTTGTGTAAGGCGTCTAAGATTAGAGATATAATGACGTCTTAGTTGATGTTCTTATTGGTATAGTTGTTTCTTTTCTTTTCTTTATTTTTTCGTGACTAGTGATTTTGTTTCTTACACATTGTAATGTAAATGATTGTGCTCATTCCCCTTCAAATGGTCCAATGGCCTTACTGAATAAAGATCTGAAGTCTGAGGTCTGAAGTCCATCATCTCTCCCCCCCCCCCCCCCCACCCGCCCCCCTTCTCCCATCCGAATTCGTAAAGGTCAGTTTAATTGGAAAACTTTTAGATCGGTAACTCGACAATCTTGTCTTTTTTTTCCGGAATTGTCTGATCGTTAGTTCATGATCCAGTTGTCTGATCGTCAGTTCATGATCCAGTTGTCTGATCGTCAGTTCATGATCCAATTGCCTGATTGTTAGTTAATGACCCAATTGTCTGATCGTTAGTTCATGATCCAAGATTGGTTAGGTTCGCGAATTTCGCCCAGCCCATCCATATGAAAGCTCTCTTTTGATGGAAGTCTGTTTGCGTCAACTCCTCAGTGTCTGAAATAAATTCACGGCTAGCTGACCAAAATTATCGATCCGTAAGGGAACATTTTCATTCGGTACAAC
>JADBJO010003308.1:152500-155000 GCA_016801955.1 Conus betulinus | reverse complement strand
TGTGCTTCAGCATCGGCATCTTCTTCGACCCCTTACGTCATTATTTCGGGTCGTCCAAAGCCCAGACGGCGTGGGTAGGCTCTGTGCTCAATGGGTCCTACCTCATTGTGGGTGAGTGAGAAAGTTTTGCCTTGCATTTTTTCTTCTTTTTCTTTTTTCTTTTATTATTTTTACTTTCTCTTTTTGTCTGTCTCACTCTGTCTCTTTCTCTGTGTCTCTGTCACTGTCTCTGTCTCTCTCTCTCTCTCTCTCTCTCTCTCTCTCTCTCTCTCTCTCTCTCTCTCCCTCTCTCTCTCCCCCCCCCCCTCCCCCTCCCTGCTCTCTCTGTCTCTGTCTGTCTGTCTGTCTCTTTCTGTCTCTGTGTCTCTGTCACTGTCTCTCTCTCTCTCCCTCCCTCTCTCACATTCCTCTGACTCTCTCTCTCTCTCTCTCTCTCTGTCTGTCTGTCTCCCTGTCTGTTAAGTAAATGTATTGAAAGAAGAAGCAGACCGCTTAGATTTATCAGTTAACTTGGATAGACGAATATAGTGGTCTTTAGAATGGGTGGCCACCTATCAGTGCATGAAAAAGGGTCGTGTGGAAATGTAGATGGTCAGGTAGTTCATTCATATAAATGTCTTGGAATGATATTTTCAACAAAATTAACTTTCCGTTACGCATGGGAAGAATCTCTGACGAAAGGGAAAAAAAAAGTACTATTGAAATTCTGAAATCCCTGAGAAAACTGAATTGTACATACTGGTATATTTTGGAAAATGTTTGATACACAGATAAAAACCTCTTCTTACTTATGCAGCTGAAATTTAGGGCTTACATGAACATTTGCAGATGGAAAAAGTACATACGTATGCTACGAAGCGTTTCCTTCAAGTACCTATTCATTCATCCAACACCGTTTTACATGGAGAAATAGGCAGATACCCTTTGTATATAAGTACATTTGTGAAATGTATTAAGTACTAGCTGAAGATCTTGAAGCTACCCCAGTCCCGTTTGAGCAGCCAAGCCTATGATATGATGCTTCTAGAAATGGAAAAAGGTAAAGAAAACTGGGTTTATAAAGTAAAGAAAGTCCTTTCAGAACAGGGTTTTGCAATAGTGTGGATGACCCAGGAAGTAGGAAATGAGCAACAGTTCATTGCGGAATTTAAAGACAGGGCTTATTTGTTCTTTTAAACAGAATTGGCTCTCAGATATGGAAAGTAAAGAAAAATATCGCTGGTTTTTTTCTCATTTAAGAATGTGTTCCATTTTGAAAAGTTTCTCAATGTCATAACAGATAAATGGCACAGAATAAATTGCGCAAGATTTAGGTTGAGAACTTTAGGTTTTAATGCGAACAAAAGATGGTTTGAATGTGAAACATCCAGAGATTCTCCTTGTCCTGCATGTAGACATATTATTGATGATGAAGAACACTTTCTGTTCCACTGTACTGCTTATAATGAAGTGCGGACAAATTGTTCATTTTTGCAGTTAGATATAGCGAAAAGACAAAATATCGCTGGCGTGTTATCATCAGATGATGAACTTGTAATTAAATCAGGTCAGGGTGATGGTGGTGGGTGGTGGACTCAGTCTCTCTTTGTATATGTAAGTCTGACTGTCTGTCTGTTTTTCTCTCTCTGCGTGTCTCTGTATCTGTCTGTCTGTCTCTGTATCTGTCTGTCTGTCAATCAGTCTCTGTCTGTCTGTCTTTGTGTCTCTCCCTCTCTCTCTCTCTCTGTCTCTCTCTGCATCGTCTGTCTGTCTGTCTGTCTGTCTGTCTGTCTGTCTGTCTGTCTGTCTCTCTCTCTCTCTCTCTCTCTCTCTCTCTCTCTCTCTCTCTCTCTCTGTCCCTTTCTCTGAAACGTTGGGAGGGGTTGGAGGTGAGGGTGGGGGTATGGGTTAAGGAAGACGAGGTCAAGATGGGGGTGGTAGTGGTGGACTCTGTCACTCGCTTTGTCTCCTTCTCTGTCTCTCTCTGCCTCTCTGTCTGTCTGTCTGTCTGTCTCTCTCTCTCTCTCTCTCTCTCTCTCTCTCTCTCTCTCTCTCTCTCTCTCTCTCTCTCTCTGAAGAGGGTGGGGATACGGGTCAGGGTGCTCGCATTGTTGTTTGTTGTTGTTGTGTGGTGGTGGTGGTGGTGGTGGTGGGGGTGGTGGTGGTGTGGTGGTGGTGGTGGTGGAGGTGGTGGGGTGTACATTGCAGAAGTACGGGAAGTGGATGCAGTGGTTGTGGTGGTAGTGGTCGTGTGAGGTGGTGGAGATGGTGGTTGTGGTAGTTGTAGTAATAGTGGTAATAGTTTGTGCTGTTGTAGCACAGTACTGTCACTGGCGTGATGCTATCGGCTATGTGTGTGTGTGTGTGTGTGTGTGTGTGTGTGTGTGTGTGTGTGTGTGTGTGTGTGTGTGTGTGTGTGTGTGTGTGTGTGTGTGTATGTGTGTGTGTGTGTGTGTGTGTGTGTGTGTGTGTGTCTGTCTGTCTGTCTGTCTGTCTGTCTGTGCCTCTGTCTGTCTGGTGT
>JADBJO010003308.1:140000-142500 GCA_016801955.1 Conus betulinus | reverse complement strand
TTTGGAATGGTTTTGTGTTTGTTGGCCAGTCTGACGAGGGTCTTCGTGATGGCGAGACCATTCTCAGCGCACACAGTCAGGAGCAGTAGCCCGTTGCTGTTCATCTTGCCAACTGCCTGGAAACCCAGAGCTTCCCCCCCCCCCCCCCCCCCCCCCCTCTTCCCAGCTCTGGTGATCTGTCCCCACTACTACCTTTTTTGCTTGCAGGAGTTGACTTCACAAGAGGGTCCAAGGTTTCATAAAATCTCTCCTTGTCTTCCTCACAGCTTGTGAGTGTGGGGGCGTAGGCACTGATGATGGTGACATGCCTGGAGCGACCGACGGGGAAGCGCAGTTTCATCAGTCGTTCGTTGATGCCGGTGGGGAAATCAGAAAGTTGGTGTTGCAGCGTGTTGCGGATGGCAAATCCGACTCCGTGAATGGGGAATGCTAAATGCTGCTGAAAATGAGCCTTCAGCAAGCTTATAGTCTCCAAAGGGGGGGAGACAATCTCCAATGGAGAAGAAACTCACCGACATATAACTCCAGGTCAGATACCAGTGTTTCAAAAACCTGGTTGTTTCTCCTCAGTGACCGCGGAAAGTGGCAACTTGACTCCTCTGCCTTTTCGGTTTTAAGAAGAATGCTATCCCAGAAAAAGGCTGGTGTGCAATACTGTAGTATGTTTGTTGAGTTTAAAAAAAAAAAAAAAAAAAGGTGCCACCTAAGAAGCAAAAGAAAATCATGAAAGAGCAAAACAAGCCACATTTTCTTGTGAAAAGTAGAAAAATATAAGGCTCATTTTGAGAAGCATTCATTATTCCCCATTCACCGTCTCAAGCACATACTGTTACTTGGGTAGAATTAATTACAACTGCAGATACGAATGCTTATCTCCCCCTATTTCTTCAATCTAAGACATAAGAGCAAGTTTTGTTTTGTAATTGAATATTTCTTGCAGTCATTGCAACACCAAGCTGCTCTGTAAGTTGCTAGAATGGTGCTGGGTTACTTCCTTGGAATTTATTAGTCTATTATAATTCAGTCCCTTGTGGATTCGTTCAAAGAACTGGCCCTCAGCACTTGTGTCTTAAGAGGTTATCTTTTTATATTTTCTACTTTTCACAAGAAAATGTAGCTTGTTTTGCTCTTTCATGATTTTCTGTTGCTTCTTAGGTGGCACCTTTGGTTGTTTTATTTTATCTTTTTTTATTATTTATTTATTTATTTATTTATTTATTTTTTTTGAAAACTCAGCAAACATACTACAGTATTGCACACCAGCCTTTTTTTGGGATAGCATTTTTCTTAAAACCGAAAAGGCAGAGAAGTCAATTTACCCACTTTCCACGGTCACTGAGGAGAAACAATCAGGTTTTGAAATACCGGTATCATTGTTAGCGTTTCCTCTCCAATGGAGATTGTCTCCCCCTTGGAGTCTACAAGGTTGCTGAAGGCTCATTTTGAGAAGCATTTATTATTTCCCATTCACCCTCTCAAGCACATACTGTTAGTTAGGCAGAATTATCTACCACTGCAGATATGAATGCTTATCTCCCCTATTTCTTTAATCTAAGACGTAAGAGCAAGTTTTGTTTCATAATTGATATTTCTTGCAGTCATTGCAACACCAAGCTGCTCCGAAAGTTGCTGGAATGGTGCTTGGTTACTTATCCTTGGAATGTATTAGTCATATATATATATATATATATATATATATATATATATATATACTACCTTACCTGCTGGCACACAGGGAGGATGTCATGTGCTGACGAAGGCAAATAAAGCCGAAAATTTCATTTACAACCACGACAGCTTGTTGTCTTTGTGTCTTTTTTTCTTTTGGATATATATATATATATATATATATATATATATATATATATACTACCTTACCTGCTGGCACACAGGGAGGATGTCATGTGCTGACGAAGGCAAATAAAGCTGAAAATTTCATTTACAACCATGACAGCTTGTTGTCTTTTGTGTCTTTTTTTCTTTTGGATATATATATATATATATATATATATATGTGTGTGTGTGTGTGTGTGTGAGAGAGAGAGAGAGAGAGAGCTCATACTATGGTATGTTGCACAGTTAAACACAGCGTTTCATGTGGCAGCTGTCACATCGCATTGTATCGGTCTTTGTTATGGTGACATTTTCTTTTCCTCTGCCTGGTCTAAACTGTTTTGTAACATAACTCGCATGTGTGCACGCGTGCGCGCGCGCGCGTGTGTGTGTGCTTCTGTGTATGAGCGCGCGAGCGCGTGCATGTAATGATGATGATTATAATAATCCGTGTGTGTGTGTGCGTGCGCGCGCGCGCGCGCGCGCGCGTGTGTGTGTGTGTGTGTGTGTGTGTGTGTGCGCGCGCGCGCGCGCGCGCGCGTGTGTGTGTGTGTGTGTGTGTGTTCGTTCCAGGACCTGTGGTCAGTGCGTTCGTCAATCGGTACGGATGTCGGAAGATGGCGATGCTGGGATCTTTCTCAGCCGCCATTTTCTTTTTTGTCAGCAC
>JADBJO010003308.1:125000-127500 GCA_016801955.1 Conus betulinus | reverse complement strand
CACAGTACAGTATATTACAGTACAGTATTGTATAGTGCGGCACAGGGCAATATAATACAGCACAATACTGTGACGTACAATACAGTACGTCACAGTACATTTCAGTACTGCAATGCTATGGCACTGCGTAATACAACACAATACAAGACAGTTCAATATGATATGTAGACTGTCTACAGTTCAATATGATATGTAGACTGTCTATAACCAAAGTTTTGTTTTCAAGGAAAGTGTGAAACTTTCGTGTGAAGAGAGAGAGAGAGAGAGAGAGAGAGAGAGAGAGAGAGAGAGAGAGAGAGAGAGAGAGAGAGAGAGAGAGAGAGAGAGAGAGAGAGAGAGAGAGAGAGAGAGAGAGAGAGAGAGAGAGAGAGAGAGAGTATAATTCTCTACCAGGCAATACCTCCTTAAAGGAAACAATTTTCCCATTCCTAAGTTTTATATTTTCTAAAACCAGTTATTCTTAGCCACGAACTGTATGACTTGTTCTGAATCAGATATGTTAGCTGACCCGTTACGAAAGCGTAAGAACTTGAAGAGCAAAGCAGTGTGTTACTATAACTGGTATAGGTCACACGCCACAATTAGAATTTTGCACAAAACAACAACAACAACAACAACAACAACAACAACAACAACAACAAAAACAAAACTATACAGTCCATGTAAGCGTTTTGAGGCTGCCAAAATTTGAGATAGCACTCAATGTTAATTGTTTCCGCCCCCACCCCACCCCCACCCCCACCCCCCCCCCCACCCCCCTCTTTGTTTCGTTTTTTTTTTTTCTTTCTTTCTTTTTCTTTTTCTTTTCCTTTTTTTTAGGTGGGGGGTGGTGGTGTGGGATTCACCGATGACATCTCAAACAAACTTCAAATATATGATCTTTTCTTTAGTTGACTTCAGATTTCAGGCCTTTGCACTCACCCATGACTCTATCTTTGCGCCAGTTGAAGAGCGCAAGCAGTCCCATTCCTTTGATTTTAACGCCTGCTTAGAACTACCTAGCTTGTGCCTTGATGACCATACGAAAAAAAAAAAAAAAAGAGAGGAGAATCAATTTTCAGACACAACGAAGATTCTCAAAACAATCCAGCTGCTCCAGTCACTAGGCAAGGCCTTGGCGCATTAATGTTTGGTGTGCTGCCACATCTCAGCAATGCCGCCATGTTTTGAAAGTCTGACAAACATTTAGTACAAAGCAATTCAAAGCCGACACAGTTCTCATAACTGATGCTGCCTGCAGCTATACATAGATGTCCATTACATCTACTATGTCTTGGAGGGCAAAAGAGTTCGATACGTGAACTGGTAAATCTCAGTAATGCCGCCATTTTGACAAGTCTGGCAATGATGTAACACGTTGCAATGCAAATCTGTCCTTGTTGATGTCATTCTGACTGCTGCGTGCAGCCATACATCGACGGCCATCACAGTGCCCTGTATTCTTCCCCGGTTCTTGTTCTGTGTCTGCAGGATTCCTCTCTGACGTCACGGGCAACTACAACAGCTCTTTCTACGTGGCTGGCCTCTTTCTGGCCATGGGCTGGAGCCATTTGTCTCCCTTTACGGCGCATCGCACGCTGGGAACAAAACAAGGAAAGGAGGAGAACGGGAGCGGAGACACAAAAGAATGCCTGACTTCGAACGCCAGTGTGAACATTCTACAAAAGTGGTCTGCGAATCATAGGACGTTTCTGTCTGTGATGCAGTGGAGAATAAATAAAGATTAATGTGACAGCTTGTGCGAAGATGAATGTACCAGCCTTTAATGTCGTCTTTCGCGCCATTTCGTGAGCGCTTGATTCTGTATTATATAGCGACAAAGCTAAAGTGATTAGATCACCCACAGATGTGCATTTACGTGTGAAACGTGCCCTACCCCTACCCGGCCCTTCACACATACAAACGCGTACGTGCGCACATGCACATGCTCACGCGCACACACACACACACACACACACACACACACACACACACACACACACACACACACACAGAGAGAGAGAGAGAGAGAGAGAGAGAGAGAGAGAGAGAGAGAGAGAGAGAGAGAGAGATTTCTGATGAACCTTCTGGGCATTCACCTTTTACAGCACTGCTGCCAGTATAGACAATATGGCGATGAATAACAGCACAGATCTATTGAAATATTGATGACAATCTAGAGTCTGGATTCAATTTAGGACAAAATACTTTAAATCAGCGTTAATGCGTGCGTGCATATGAGTGCACACAGAAGGTATATTTCTACAGTGCCCACAACTCTATTTAGTAATGGTTAGCTAATGAATTAGTTCCTAAATATATATATATATATATATATATATATATATATATATATATATATATATATATATATATATATATATATATATATATTTTAAGTCCGCGTGATTGATCATGTTACAGTTCTTTCACTTTGCTGGCAAACCTTAGAGAGACGAGCGTCGTAATGATCAATGTCAGGAAAGTGAATGCTTTGGCCGGTTCGAAGTATTCAGGTAAC
>JADBJO010003308.1:110000-120000 GCA_016801955.1 Conus betulinus | reverse complement strand
CTGTCTCTTTGGGAGGCTTAGTTTCCAGAGTAGATGGTCTGGATCTAGCTGCAGTGTGTCTGAGAGCATCATTGATGACGGCACTAGGGTATCCACGGTTGGTGAAAAAATCAGACATTTCGGCTGCTTGTATAGTGACATCTTCCTCTCTGGAGCAGATTCTGCGTAGGCGAAGGAAGTCAGAATATGGAGTGCTGTCTTTAGTGGACTGATGGTGGGAAGATGTGTAATCCAGGTATAAGTGCGCATCAGCGGATTTATAAAAGACTGAGGTTTTTTAAGCATTTTTAAGCAGTCTATCTTTGAGGGAGATAGTGATGTCCAGGAAGTTGACTGACTGTGAAATGGTGTAGGTCAAGTTGATGGATGGATGGAAGGTCTGAGCAAAGTGGAGGAAATTCCGGAGGTCATGTTCTGGCAAGGATGTGGCTTCCAGTCCATCATCTAGGTATCTTTTGTTGAGCTCTGGTGTTGGGCCCGTGTAAGAGGTTAGTAGGCGGTGTTCCAGGCATAGGATGGTCCCCATTTTCGTTCCCATAGAAACACCACTGATTTGTGAGAAAGTATGATTGTTAAATTCAAAAGTGTTGAATTCTGCAAGTCTGACCAGTGTAGCTGTGGGAGGGTGTTGTTGGTTAGGGGGCCGTTTGTTAAGAAAGAAAGCGAGGGCCTTCAGTCCATCAGCATGAGGGATGGAAGTGTAGAGAGAGAGACACAACGTCAAGTGTAAAGAGGAGGCTGGGTTGGAAAGTGGGATCTGTGTGTTGTATGAATTAATCATGTTGAGTGTGTGTGTAGTGTCTTTGAGGTATGTGGGGAGGCCTTGTACTATGGGTTGAGGGAGAGTCTAAGTACTGTGAAATGTGTCTGTAGGGCAGCTGCATGCATATACAATGGATCTTCCAGGTATATTGGTTTTGTGTATGTTAGGGTGCAGGCAGAAGGTGGGTTGTTTGGTGTCTGTCATTATGAAGAGTTTGGCTATCTTTGGTAAGTTGTTATATGTTTGATTTCTTGTTTAAACTGTGGTTGAGATGAGTTTCTGGTGTTGAGGGAGGGGTGATGTTGTGAGTGGTGTATAGAAATGTGTGTCCGACAGTTGTCTGTGTGCTTCTTTTATGTACAGCTGTTTGTCCCAGACCACCACGGCACCACCCTTGTCTGCTGGTTTGATGACAATGTCTTGTTGTCTCAGTGATTCAAGGGCTTTTTGTTCATCCTGTGAGAGGTTGGAATGGCGGACAGGTTTGGGTTTCACTTTAGCGATTTCTTTTCTACACTTTTCGATGTACAGTTCAACTTCAGTGGATTTGTCATGAGATGGCTGGCAGAATGCTGGAGTTTGAAAAAGGTGAGTAAAAAATGCCAGAGCTCTCTGGTAGTGGGGGCTTAGGTACATTGTCATGTGCAGCCATCCATCTATAAGTTTCTAAAGAATCTTTCAACATCAACGTGGTTTTGATATTTATTGGTGGTAGGCTGAATGGGAGTAAATTTCAGACCTTCTGCCAGTACTGACCTTTCATCTTTGGTGAGAATCAAATGATCAGGAATGCAGCGAACGAGGTGGCGGTGTTGTTCATCATTGGTGATAGGGGGATCAGTGTTGGGTGTAGGGGGATCCCACTGGCCTGGGAGGTTTGTCTTTTATTTGTGTTGTAATTTCGATAACTTTGCAACTAGATCTATTTTGATTTTGTCATTCATTGCTTTTCCTTTCTTTCTTCCTGAGTACGGAGGCTGATACTCCTGCAGACACTCCCTGTATAGACAGGCAAGTATTAATCCCATCTACCCAATAAAAGGAGTGGAGTTTTGTGTGTATGACTGTTTTCTATCCCGTCATTAAGGCAGCCATACTCTTATTTCGGGAAGGTGCATGCTATGTGTAACGTGTCATCCATACCAACGGCCAAACTGGCATTCTTTTCCGGGAGTTGATGATGGGATTTTACGTGTGTGCAAGATGTGTGTGCGTTCACACACGGAACTTCGGGTTATGTCTCATTCGAACCCACAACCCCAGGATCACCAAGATTACAAACCCGGCGCTCTACCACTAAGCTATTCCGACCCCCACCTCTTGATTGCTAAATAAAGCAGACTTGCCTGCAAATGAGACAAAACTGTAAAACGAAAAGAGTCATGGAAATATCATTGTTATAGGCATACATAGACTTCTTAAAGTAAACGACGCGCTTTTGCAAGCAGAAGTTAGCAAGAGTTGTGTCGTTTTGGGGGACCACACTCCTGCCATGTTTAAAAATCAAAAGTAGTAGCTGTTACCATTGAAGAATTTCGTCACAAGAATATTTTTTGACTTTTTTTTTTCCTAGTTCATGTATTCACCGTGCTTCCACCGAACACTTGTACAAAATGCGGCGAAATCGTATTGGTAAACAGCTCAGCGCTAGCCACAGTTATTTGTTCTCTTGTTTGATCACACTGCAGTACACATAGTGTGTATGGCTGCAACCTAGTAGTAGTAGCAGTAGTAGTAGTAGTAGTAGCAGCAGCAGCAGCAATAGTAGTAGTAGTAGTAGTAGCAGCAGTAGCAGTAGTAGTAGAGCGGCAGTAGCAGCGGCAACAACAGAGCAAAACGTAGTCGTGGTGATAGTAGTAGTCGTAGCAAATAGCAGCAGCAGTAGTAACAGTAGCTCAGTAGGTAGATCACCTGACTCACAACCGTGGTGATCCGGGAGTAGCGGATTCGAACCTTTGCTAGCGCAGGGGAATTAATTTTCCCATCAGAATTAATGGTAGTTTTCACACACACACACACACACACACACACACACACACACACACACACACACAAAATGTTCTGTGTAAGACCATAAACCCAAGTTCTGAACGCAGACGTAACATCTCGCACACACGCACAAACCCATCACCAGCATTCTGAAGAGAAGGCCAGTCCGGCCGTTCGTATGGGTGACATGTTACACACAGCATGCACCCTGCGTGAAAAAAAAAAAATCAAAAGAATGAAAGGAGAAAAACAAACAAACAAACAAACAAACACCGAAGTGACTGATACTGACTAGGTGAGACGGGAAACGAGTGAACGCAGTGCAAGCAGACAGTTCTACTGTCGACTCTTTCCGAGTAGGCAGTCCACTGTGTGAGCGAGCGCGTAGATTGCAAAACGCTTAGTGCTTGAACTATAACCGGAAACAGGCGCTACACAAGTTGTAGTAAGTAATAACAATAATGATAATGAAATTATAATGATAATATTAGTAATAGCAGTAGTTGTAGTAGTAGTAGTAGTAGTAGTAGTAGGAGTAGTAGTAGTAGTAGTAGTGCAGCAGCAGTGTTAAGTAGCAATAGCAGTAGTAGTAATAGTACTTGGGTTGGTGGTAGAAGCAAGACAAGTCATAGTAATATGGTAGTGATAGGTGTTTAGAGGCCCCAGCAACAGCAGCAATGGCCGCAGCATCAGCACTACTTTCAGAAGCAGTAATAAGAGTAGCAGCAACAACAGGGTAGAAGCGGTAGTCGTAAAAGTAGCAGCAGCAGCAGCAGCAGCAGTAGTAGTAGCAGTGGTTGAAGTAGCACCGGCAGCAATGCATCGGCAATGGGACCAGCAGCAGCAGCAGCAGTTGTAGCCATAGGAGCAGGAGAACAGGAGGAGGGAGTAGGACCTGAAGATTCAGCTGAAGTCAACGTAGCAGCAGCACTTTTGGTGGAGATGATAACAGCAGCGCTCGTAACAGAACTGGGAAGATTCAACAGTACCAGTTGCAGCATGAACAAAGGAAGATATTATTATCATTATTAGTAGTAACAGTATCATTGTTATTATTATCATTACTTTACTATCATCATTATTATTATAATCATCATTATTGTGGTTATTATTATCATCATTACGATGATGATGATGATGATGATGATTTTTACTATGACCAGAACTGACAGTAGATACGGCACCAGCAGTCCTACTGGCAGCAGAAGCAATCGAAGTAGCACCAGGAGTAACAGAAGCCACAGTTACAGTAACCGTAGTGGTAACGGCAGCGGCAAAGAACGGTAGAAACATTAACATACGTCACTGCGTTGAGGGATGTGGTCATGTTAACACACACACACACACACACACACACACACACACACGTGCACAAACACACACATGCAGACAAGTGCATATCACTGCACACACACACACACACACACACACACACACACACACACACACACACACACACACACACACACACACACACACACATCCGTGCATAATATCAATCGCAAACTCACTCGTATCAGAACATGAGAAACAGCAATCTCAAATGCGAGTATGGTAATGGTAATATTGCTTACAGCCCAGCCGACCGTAAAAGACGTATCAGGGCTGTTATCACGTTAAAATCAACTTACAAAAAAAAAAAACCCACAAAAACAAAAAAGAACAAAAACAAAACCAAAAAAAAAAACAAACAAACAAAAAAAAAACCCTTTCACTCATATCTCTTAAAGTACGCCTTCTAAAAACGTACCAGAAACATCGTTACAATCTCTTCTTCTGTAACATTTTGTGCAAGTGCTGATCTAACTGTAAAACCATCGGCTTCTCTGAATCTGTTCACAAGCGGTCGGATAAAGCCGACACCTGTGTCCACAAACACGGCGACTGGACGGTAAGTACAGGCAGTGGACAGGTCATCGTGTGGTCACCCTCAGTGCGTTTTCCCCCGTCCTGCAAAGAAACGCCACGTCACCTCGGACAGTTGAGTTTTGTAAGCATACTCGGGCATACATGTTGACATTCTAATCATGTTTTTTTTTTTTTTTTTTCCATTGGGCTAAACAAGATTGCAGCAGCCGAAGCGGAAGCAGCTGCAGTAGCAGTGGTAGTATTAGCAGCAGTAGCAGTAGCAGCAGCAACAGCGGTAGTAGTAGTAGTAGTAGCAGTAGTAGTAGTAGTAGTCGCAGCAGTAGCAGTAGCATCAGCAGTAGGCGTTTTTGTGGTATCAGCAGCAGCAGAAAGAAGAAAAAATCTTAAGGACAAGATCTGAGATCGTACAGTAGATGCCGATGAACCCAAAACAGCTTGACCTGACGTTAAAATAAAACTAGTTCGATCTCATCCCATCCTCGTCGCCATTTTGTACTGAGGATAACCCGAGAGCCTGAAGAACTCCCCCTCCGCCCCACCCCCTCCTCCGTCTCCTCCAGGCAGGTCTTTTCGGCTCTGAATCCATGAGACTCTGCGGGGGCTGGGATGCGTCCAGGTACTGATTCCTTAATGCTCTTCTGTCAGATCTGCTTTGGGTCCATGGACGTCTGTAATGAAATTCAAGCCCTACGAAGTTAATTTGTGCTTTTCCTCGAGCTCATCCGCCTAGACCTACTTCTCCCTGGGGTAAGATCCGTCGGTCGCTGGCGTCTGGATCTTCGAGGTCTTCACGTTTGGTTGTTGTTTTCCTCTCTAGGCATTCATCCCTCAAAAAATGGCTCTGTGTAATATGTCTGTGGATGTGGCCAGTTTGTGCTATCCACGCATTCAGCGTGTGCACTGTCTTTCATACAATTTCTCCCCCATTTCCCATTCCTCTTTAGCACTTCACTTTAGATGACAAGTTGAGTTTCTGACGTGTGCCATCGATGATACGTAAAGAGTTTTGGTCTGAACAATCATCGTGGATTTCCTTGACACTGTAGTAAATCCTGGCCTTGTTTTTTTTTCCTGATGTCTTGAACCCTTGAGCAGTGCGCTGCTGGCTAGTCATTACAGTCTCTCTTTACACAACGCTTTTTCCTACAGTGGGTCTTTAGTCATTGGAGTGTCCCCTCAAACAGCCCTTTTTTCCTTCTGTGGATCTTTGGCCATCGGGGTGTCCCCTCAAACAGCTTTTTTTTTTCCTTCTGTGGATCTTTGGCCATTGGAGTGTCCCCTCAAACAGCCCTTTTTTTCCTTCAGTGGATCTTTGGCCATTGGAGTATCCCCTCAAACAGCCCTTTTTTCCTTCAGTGGATCTTTGGCCATTGGAGTATCCCCTCAAACAGCCCTTTTTTTCCTTCAGTGGATCTTTGGCCATTGAGTATCCCCTCAAACAGCCCTTTTTTCCTTCAGTGGATCTTTGGCCATTGGAGTGTCCCCTCAAACAGCCCCTTTTCCGTCTGTGGATCTTTGGCCACTGTAGTCATACAGCCCTTTTTCCTTTATGGATTCTAAATCATTGGAGTCTTCCTTCAAACAGCTCTGTTTCCTTCTGAAGTCATCGGAGTCTTCCTTCTTACAGCCCTTTTTCATTCTGTGGATCTGAAGTCACTAGAGTCTTCCTTTATACAGCCCTTTTTGTTATGTGGATCTCTAATCATCTGAGTGTCCCTTCAAACCGCCAGTTTTCGTTTCGTGATCTTCATGCCGCATTCATTGGAGAATTTCCCTGCATAGGCACATGGGAATCCCTCTTGTTCATTATTTAAACTCCGTTGTGGATTACCGGTCGTGATTTGGTTGGATCTCTTATCCCTTCCTGTTTTTAGCAACAGCAACGGCAGCAGCAGCCGTAGCAGTAGTTGTAGTTGTAGTGGCAAGACCACCAATTGCACTGGTGCTAGTAGCAGCAGCAGCTACAGCGACCAGCAGCAACTGAAGCAGTAGCAGGAGAAACAGCAGAACCAACAGCACCAGGAGCAGTCTAATGAGTAGCAGATGCAACAGCAACAATAGTAAAGCAATAGTAGTAGTAGTAGTAGTAGTAGTAGTAGTAGTAGTAGTAGTAAGCCGACCACAACAATCACTATCAGTTGCATTAATGCGTGTAGCAATAACAGCTACAGCCGTAGCAGCACCACCAACAGCAGTAGCGAAAACAGCAGCAGTAACAGCAACACTAGTAGTAGTAGTAGCAGTAGTAGCAGAAGTAGTAGTAGACGAGTAGGATGAGGAAGAGGGAGGAGAAGGAGGAGGAGGCGAAGAAGAAGAAGAGGGAAGGGTTGGAGGAGGAGGAAGAGCAGCAGCAGCAGCAGCAGCAGCAAACATGTCACCAAAGCCAGATTGAAAGCACACTGGGTTATCTGAGGGAAACTCCGCCGGAGACAGTGCGGGTGTTCTGCCAGATGAAGACAAGTGTCGGGCACATCATCCACTTACTACGTCGCCTGTAGCGCCGCGTCAGATGCCGTGTCCAAACTGGCCTCCGAGTCACCCGGTGTTGTGAAAGCCACTCATCTCTGTAGCCGTCTCCGAAGCAGCAGTGCTCTCTTGCATGCTGCTTTCAAAGTCACTTATCTCTGAGGTACTCTCCAAAGCAGCGGTCTCTCGCCCGGTGTTTCCAAAGTATTTATCTCTGTGGCAGTCACCGAAGCAGTGCTCTCTTGCATGGTGTTTCAAAGTTAGGTCTCTCTGAGGCAGTCACCGAAGCAGTAGTCTCTTTGACTGCAGTTTGATTTTGTCCGCCGCTCTTTCCTCTGTCTTTGGCGCCAGCACCTGCAACAGGGAGTATTACACACGAGAAGACAAGTCTCATTCACATTGGTTACACTATGCTGCCCGGGCGATATCAGGGGAGTGAACTGTTTCGGGTAATTGCGTGCTGTCACGTGATATTGGTTTCTCTGAGATTCTATCCATTACAGTCTGAACCTTTGGGCTGAAATGAATAAATAGACAGATAAATACATAGATGAATAAGTAAATAGATACATAAACGAATACTAATTACTCACGAGGAAGAGGTACAGACACAAAGAGAAAAAGATACGCGGGCAGAGCATGGGGAAAGGGACATAATTCAGAGACTGAGAGGAAAAGTAGTTCCATTCCTTCGAAGAATTTATTGTTACCACTCTTACTACTACTACAACTACTATTAGTGCTGCTGCTGCTGCTGCTGCTGCTGCTGCTGCTGGTGTTGGTGCTGGTGCTGAAACAAAGACAGTTCCCAAGAAGCATGTTGTGGACTGGCATCGAATCGTGCACAAAAACAGCAAAAAAAGGCATTACTCTTTGTTGACTGGCATTTATATCTGCGTGAAAACAACCACAAACACGTCACTTTTGTTGTGGTCTGGCACAGACAGGTGTGCACAAATGTGACAACAAGTATGCCACACATCACACCGACAACAAATATGCTATTGACACATTAACGAATACACCACTTTTTGTGGACTGCCACAGAAAAATGAGCACAAAACCAACAACAAATGGAACATCAGTGAATATATAAATATAACACATCACTAATGTTGTGGAGTTGCACTGACACGAATACGGAAACAGCAACGAACACACCACTTACGTGTTGACTGGCGTTTGCGCATGAACACGAAACACCACAACAAATACTCCACTTTTGTTTAGACTAGTACTGACACACATGCACAAAAACATCAATAAAGACGCTATATTTGTTATGAACTGGCACTGCCACGACCACGAAAACAATAACAAACTCATCACTTTTTTTTTTTTTTTAGTTGACCGGCATTTGTACACGAGTACGAAAACAACAAACACACACCACTTGTTGTTGACTGCGGTTTACACACCTGCATGAAAACGACAATGAACACACCACTTTTTGTTGTGAACAAGCACTGACACATGTGTACGAAAAGATCAATAAACACACCACTTCTGTTTTTGGACTGGCATTGACATGTGCACAAGAACACAATCAACACACCGCTTTTGTGTGTGTGTGTGTGTGTGTGTGTGTGTGTGTGTGTGTGTGTGTGTGTGGGCATTTGCACATGAAAACGAAAACGATAAATATACCGTGTCTTTTCTGTTGTTGTGTTGCTGACTGGCATTTTACACATCTGCACCCAAATAGCAAAAGACACACCATTTCGGATGTAGTCTGGCACTGGCACGCGCACGAAAACAATGAAGACGCCACTTTGGTTTTGAATTGATATCGACACACGTTTACGAAAACAACAAACGCATCACTTCTGTTGCGTACTTACATTGACACACATGCACCTGAAAACAACACCAAACACACCACTTTTTGTTGACGGGCATTTACACATTTGCACGACAGCAATTACAAACAAACCACTTTCGTTGTGAGCTAGCAGGGACACAACACATGTGCTATAAAAAAACAACAACGTAAGACAGGGCCACAGACCCGAGTGAAATGAAATTCAGGACCACACAACTAACGGTGCACTCTTACTCCTCTCTTTCTGTCGACGGAGTCGGATGACACGGTAGTAGAGGACAGCAGAAACGATAGCGACGGCGATCAGAACTCCTGTGGTTATTCCACCGACAGCAGACCAGCCAATTTGTTACTTTCTAGTCATTCACGCACGCACGCACGCACGCACGCACGCACACACACACACACACACACACACACACACACGCACACACACACACACACACTCAGAGTAGGCACATTTAATACATGTCATGGCCTGTTCGCAACACACACACACACACACGCACACGCACACGCGCGCCCGCGCGCTCGCGCACACACACACACACACACACACACACCGTACAAACAGTATACTTTATGGTCTACCTGCACAACTCACACACACACACACACACACACACACACACACACACACACATATTCAGACAAAGTCACACATACCAAACGACAACAACACAGATTCAGAGTCACCTACAAAGCATTCCTTCAGGCATACAGACTGTGACGAGATGGATACGAGTGGTAGGTGGGTCCTCTAGGGGAAGGACTTGGAATAATTTCTCGATGAGAATTATCTTACATTTCACCTACACCCCCTCTCTTACTAGTGGTGAAAGGAGCAACTTTCCCGTACTAGTCATCAAAGAAATTTTTATTTGTTCTGGGTATTGATTAAATACAGAAGAATGGCTCTGAGATAATTTTCCTTAGACCTGTACTCTTAATTAAAAGTACTTATAGCTCCGAGATACAGAATTGAAGAGAGAAGTTCAAACATTCAACATTCGATTGAACAACAGGGAACTGACACAAGTTAAGTGCACTTTCACACATCAACTTTCATTACTTATACATAGATAAGAAAT